>JBAMJR010000150.1:0-45000 GCA_038501785.1 Myoxocephalus aenaeus | reverse complement strand
GAGATAATCCAGAATCTAACGGAGGAATCTGATTGGCTGTTTGAGGAGGGACAGTGACGATGACTTCCTGTCCCACAGAAACACGTCGTCCTACAGAGATCTGTCGTCGATGGAGCAGCTTTATACTTGATGACATCACAAGTTTGAGACTTACGTCTCTGGTTTCTGAGAGAGAGCAGCTCTTACATGAAATAAAGGAAATAAAATGCTGAATTTCTTAATTAAGGTGGAGGTAATTAAATATTAGGAAAATACTCGCGATCATAATGACGTATAAAGTAGATCATTAGCAAATAAACCCCAATAAACTCTTGTATCTCTGCTCCTTCTCCTAGCAGCTGAACAGCTCTATGTTTCTCCCCATTCTGTACATCAGATAAGAAGCCGTCTTTACTCAAACAATGCAACGTTTCTCCACAGTGCAGATGAAAGTGCAAGTGAAATCAGAGTGTAAAGGGTTTTGTTGATGGGTATCTGTTTGCTCCGCCTCCCAAACGATTTACATCTTTGCCGTAAAGATGGTAAATCTTTTTGAAACAGTTGATATGTTACATGGGAGTGAAGGACTCCCTCATAAGATATCAGCAGTGTTAAGTATACAAGGCCAACTTTAATCCTATTTCACCAGGAAATATGAGATTAAGCTGTTAGCCTTCTGTTTTCACTCTTCCATTGGACACCGCCAGAAACACAATAATGCATTCACAAAGTCTAGAAACATCCTGAAATCTCACGATTATATAATATATTTACATATGAGGTTAGATCACATCATCTGGAGACAAATATGGTGGTAAACACTCAAACAGGTCAATTCAAACAAAAGACTAAATGGTGACTTTCTGAATTCTATGGAATCCAATCTTGAACTATTTATGCTACAAAGGAAGGTGACCGTCGTAATTTGGGAACCAGTTCATGGATAAGTTAGACATACTGGAGATATCTGGTGGTCTGGACAGTATATATATATATATATATATATATATATATATATATATATATATATATATATATATATAGGATGGCACGTTAACTACATATGATTTCCTTTACAGGGCGACACACAATGTCCCAGTGAAATATTCTTGATTTGGAAATATTTTTGCTTTAAGTGACTGTTAAAGGCAATCCAGGACTCTGAGGGTGTCGGTCTGAAACCGGATCCCAGAAGACGAGGGTCCATGAACTGCTGACTATTCATAGGGGCCCTGGACCTGCAGGTCCTGCTTTTAACCTCAACTCCACTGAACCATTTCTTTATCGTATTTAGGCTGGAAACGATCCAAAATAATCACGTAATTAAGTAATTGTAAAAAAAAACACAGATAAAAGTGAGAAAACTTCGACTTACCTCGTCCACAATCTCCTCTTCCTCAAATTCCTCATACTCCTCCTCATATTCCACATATTCCTCCACAACTTCCGTCATTTTGAGACGGAGTTAGAGTTTCTGCGCAAAACACAGACAACATTTATTATTCATCAAATAAACTCTGACATCGCATCACAACCGCAGAGATAACTTCAATGTTCCATCAGCTGATCCGGGGCTCAGACATGAGATCAAACGCGCCGGCGGTATTTTAGGACGCGGCCGGTTGAACCCAGTTACCCCGATTCAAAAATAGGAAATTATACACGGCAAACGCATGCTAGAAAAACTACACAAACATACGTTAAAGCAAAGGAACCAGCGGAAGACTCCCGCAGTATTTTCCTGACAGTAAAAGAAACCTCTTTGCCACCCACTAGGGTCTCAAACTGCCTCAATCAATACAATTAAATAAGAATAAATGTGTGAAACGCCTCACAGTAGATCATAAAATCAGTAGTTGCAGACTACAGGCCCGTGAATGTGCGACAGCCACAACACAGCTCAAAGAAGCTGAAGGTTGGCGACAGCTGCCCGGCAGCGCTTCAGCTATTTGACATGTAAGCCAATGCCGCCGCCTGATTGGTCGCCTCTGTTTAGGGACCGGTGGGGCCAATGCCTTCTGAGGCTGCAGGTTAAATATAGGACGGCATACTAAGTACCTTTTTTAGCACTTGATTGCCCTCTCTTTAAAACAAAATGCAATGTTTCCCTGTAAAAATAAGAAGAGGAATAGATGAAAGGACCAAATAGCCGCTGAGAGATTTCGGAGAGAGAGAAGACCGCTGCTGGACTTTCAGATAGATCCAAAGTAAAGAGGCCTGGTTTGATCTTGCTGGAGTCTTGCACTTCTTGATTGTTTGGTTATTCCTCCAATGTGCAGCGGAAGCCTTCTCACTCTTTATCCCTCAATCAGCTGGATCCAGAGGACGGAAATAACGGGCGTCCGAGCGGATGGAAAGCCATGCAAGTGTGTAGAGAACATGGATATCTGAGCTGTTTTTGTTGTTGTTGTTTTCTCCTTTTCTTTGCTTACCGGTTCTATAAAGTTTAAAGGTCTCCCAAGCCGCCAAAGTCTCCCCAGCTTCCCTCCAGAGAAACACCGGGAGACAGCACACAGCTGCGATCTCTACCCAGGTTATCATGTGGCCGACGCGGCCAATCACAGGCCGGCGCGCTCAGGTTTCAAAGTCTAAATATACCCAAATGATCCTTTCAGAAAGGAGCACCTGTCGAGGCCGATGCATCAGCGGTACGTTATGAGGACGGCACGGAAAGCAGGAGAAGATACGGGTCGACCCCCGACCGCACCAGGAGGCTCTGTGTGAGGCGGCGACCACAAACACAACAGTTTGTGTGTTTGGGTAAAAGGTTTAGGAAGCGGAAGTGTGATCGTGGGATATGAGAGGAGAAGGAGTGCTGGAGGCCGATCTGTTGAGGTCATCCGTTAGCTGACCCGAGCTGGCTTGGTCCGCTCAGGAATCAGGTCATCGAGCGACAGAAAAGAAGGAAAGACACGTCCAGCGCTAATTAAAAGCTACTAGTATCCCCACTGCAAGAAGACTTTACAATAAATCAACTATAACACCCGTACACTGCCCTTTCTTTGTTTGGTTCCTTCTTTGCACTATTGTTTTGTTAGTTCATTTAATATTATTCTATTCAATGTATATATTGTGCATTTTTATATTTAGTATTGCTATATTTGTATGTATAAATGCTGCGGTAATAAAACAATTTCCCCTTGCAGGATTAATAAAGTATCTATCTATCAACGTGACTCAAAGAATAAATTAGGGCTGACTAATCAGCAATGCCTCTTGGATTAGAGACAAAGCCTGTAAATGAATAATGAGTCACAATGACAAGTCTTCACATCAACTTTAGGACATCTGACATGATTATCATCATTAGAGCACTACAGAGTAGAGGAGAGGAGAGGTGTAATGAAAGGGGAAAAGATCGTCAAGAGAAATGATTGAATAGACGAGAATAGATTGAAGAGATGAGAAGAGATTGAAGAGACGAGATTGAAGAGAAGAGATTGAAGAGATGTGAGGAGAGATTGAAGAGAAGAGATTGAAGAGAAGAGATTGAAGAGAAGAGATTGAAGAGATGTGAGGAGAGATTGAAGAGAAGAGATTGAAGAGAAGAGATTGAAGAGATGTGAGGAGAGATTGAAGAGAAGAGATTGAAGAGAAGAGATTGAAGAGATGTGAGGAGAGATTGAAGAGAAGAGATTGAAGAGAAGAGATTGAAGAGATGTGAGGAGAGATTGAAGAGAAGAGATTGAAGAGAAGAGATTGAAGGGTAGAGATTGAAGAGTCAAGAAGAGATTGAAGAGATGAGAAGAGATTGAAGAGAAGAGATGAGACGAGATTGAAGAGATGAGATTGAAGGGTAGAGATTGAAGAGTCAAGAAGAGATTGAAGAGATGAGAAGAGATTGAAGAGAAGAGATTGAAGAGAAGAGATTGAAGGGTAGAGATTGAAGAGTCAAGAAGAGATTGAAGAGATGAGAAGAGATTGAAGAGATGAGACGAGATTGAAGAGATGAGATTGAAGAGTCAAGAAGAGATTGAAGAGAAGAGATGAGACGAGATTGAAGAGATGAGATTGAAGAGATGAGAAGAGATTGAAGAGATGAGAAGAGATTGAAGAGAAGAGATTGAAGAGATGAGAAGAGATTGAAGAGACGAGATTGAAGAGATGTGAGGAGAGATTGAAGAGACCAGTTTGAAGAGAAGAGATTGAAGAGAAGTGAGGAGCGATTGAAGACTGTGGCTCAGTGGTTAGCATGTATGTCTTTCAATTGGAAGATCGGTGGTTCGAGCCCCGGCTCCACTAGCCTGCGTCGATGTGTCCTTGAGCAAGACACTTAACCCTGAATTGCTCCCCTATTGCTGTGTCTACGGTGTAGAGAAAACATGTAAGTTGCTTTTGATAAAAGCATCATCTTAATGTAGAAGAGATCTTTATTTAACCTGAAGGAAATATTTATAAATACGTATTGTTAAAGAAGCAGTACGTAGCATTCTGAGGGATCAATTGAAGAAATGCAATGTAATAGTGATAACTATGTTTTTATTATAATGTATGTAACGTGTAGAATGACCTGAAGCTAAGAATCTTTGTCCTTAATATCCACATTATATCTTCTATCACCATATAGGTAATTTCATATCTTTATATATTATATTTATATATAAAGGGGCAAGGAGCATAATATATAATATTTATATATTCCATCTATGGTAATAGGTTCTAAATGTGCTCTCAGGACAGATCAGAAATTAAGCCTCTCTTTGGAGGGTACTACTATGGAACAGGTTAAGGAAGTCAAACTGCTGGGTGTCACTATTGACGAAACACTGTCATGGTCCACTCAGATTAATAATACAGTGGTGAGAATGATCAATAGTATCCATGCCATTAGAAGGAGTGCTCATCTGCTAACTAACACAACAATTAGACTAGTCATACAATCTCTAGTTCTGTCAAATCTGGACTACTGTCCTGTTATCTGGTCTAGCGCATCAAAGCAAGAAATTAGTAGACTTCAGGTTGCTCAGAACAGAGCGGCAAGACTAGCACTTCACTGCTCTGTCAGGAGTAGTGTGGATGCTATGCATGCTAGGCTGTCATGGATGATGGTGGATGAAAGACTGGCATGCAGACTTATTCTGTTTTTAAATAATGTGTATTCCTCACAGAAACCCGTCAGTTTGTCTTTACAGCTATCACATGCAAATGAGAGGCATGGTTATAATACCAGACAGGCACTAAGGGGTTACTTTACTCGTCCTCTACCCAAAACCAATGCACTTAAGAAAACAGTAATGTACAGAGCTATCGCATACTGGAATGTGCTCCCCTCATATCTGACTCTAACAAGAAATAAGTGTGATTTCAAAAGGAAACTTAAGGCAGCAATAATCAGAAAGGAAATTAGTGTAGATTAGGTTGTTACTTGAGGTATTTAGGCATTTTTATAATTTTTCTTTAAATGTAAATGTTGTTCCTAAGTCTGTGTTTTTGTTCACCAACATTGATCAGGCTGTACTGCATTTTATGATTTGTATTGTAATGCTTTTGCCTGGACCCCAGGACGAATAGTCTCCACTACGGTGTAGACTAATGGGGATCCTTAATAAATAACAAATAACAAAATACGTTTTTGGTAATTCAATTATTAAAAAGTCTATATGAAAGTATTTTTGTTTATACTCCTTTCTGAATTAAATATTTGCAGTGTATTAATACAAAGTATTTTCTCATTAAATTTAGAACTTAAGTTCAAAGTAAACATGTGCAATAGTTTGATTTAATGGAGTTTGATCAGATTTGAGTCAGTATGCTTGATATCATCACAACGTAATTGGGTATCACAGTATCTCTATATATAATGACATCATTATATTTTTATCACAATATGATATTGATATTTATGGCCCAGCTCTTTATTCACTTTGTGTTTTAAAATAGACAGAACATGCCAGATAACCAGCGCTCCCTCTCACTTCATCTTCATTAAATTGCTATTAAACCGTTGAAAGTGCAGAAGAGATGGATGCAGATGAGACGGAGTTTGATCTCTTTGGTCTCAAACCTCGTTCTGATGAAGGTCCTTTAGGCCCAAAGCTCAGATAAAGTGTACTCTGCATGAGCATTAAATAGACTAGAGAAATATCACTCAACCTCTCACAGGACCGGTGGGGTAAAAAAAATAAGAAGCTAAATTTCAAAGCAGCGGAGCTGCGACTCAAGTTTCTCAGGATCCGGGTGCATATAAAAGTATCTGAGGTATAAAAATACACAGAGAACTATTTCTAGACAACATACGTAGCGTATGTGGTCAAGGGGCAGCTACGGTCGGTTTAGGATTAAAATGAAGAGGGAAACGACATCAACTTATCAAGACTTGAGACAGGGTTCAGACACAGGCTGACCAATGGGGTTCCAGGACTTTAAACCAGATTTCCATGACCAAACATTTTGTGAAATCTCGGTGTATACAATAAAAACTGAGACAATGTATTTAAACTAACAATGAGAAGCATACAGTAAACCTTAAATGAGAGAGACAATAGTTTGATTAAAAGAATAAACATTTATATAGATGCCTGTATGTATGCCTGCTTATATTCTGAGTCTTTCTTTTAAAAGTATATTCATTATTTCAAACTCAGCGTAAATGAACACATGAACACATGAATATAACACATTTACATGACTTTTAGGACTTTTCCAGGCCTGGAAATAACCATTTTATAATTCCATGACTCTTCCAGGTTTTCCATGACTGTCAGAACCCTGTAGAGACTCAGAATGCATCCTGTTGTATTTACATGTCCGTCTCCTCAGATGATGGTGCCTCTCTCTGCCAGCAGGGCGGCGCTACAGAGGACCAAGATGGACAGCAGCAGCTGAGCGTCTCTCTGGCTGCGGCTGGAGGCCCGGTGGGTCCTCACAGCAACATCCCTGCAGCTTTTTATAAATCTCATCTAATATGCAAGTGCAGACCCTTTAAAAAAGTGCTTTGTAAAGGGTGACATATTGAGGGGCGCATCTCAAAACCAAGCCGGTGCTTCTAGAGTTAATAAACCCGACGCCCCGAAAATGAGAATAGTTTTTTTTTTTCCAAACTGTGCTATCTCCTCATCCACAGTTCCGATTTAATTCATTTAAATTGCTGAAGTGCCGTAACCCTTGTGAGAAACTCCTTACAATGACTAAGTGATTATGACCTTTCACTAAAACATTCATAAAAACCCTTACGGATAAGTGTCTCAAAAGAGACCGGAAGTTTTCTTCGTGCTTTTTTTTGGGCATTCCGAGACCCTGTGATCTCATTGGTCCTCAGACTCTTCTGAAAGTGCTTCAGACGGCACATGGGGAAGTAGACGGTCATTTACATCTCCTGGTTGTCATGGTGGGACCAAGGAAAAGCTCAAACCGAAAAACACGTTTTTTGGACTGAATATGCTTCCTAACATGTCAATGCTTGTGTTTATTGTGATTATTGTTGCAGATTTAGACGCTTTAGGTTGTAATCTTTCTAAAGATGTGCAGTATTACTCTGTGGGATGATGGGAAGGGACTGAATCTTGCTCAGTCTTGACTTTTGATCATATTTATGCTGAAAATAAGCTTAAACATATATATAGATATTAATTTTTTTAAAGGCAATGAGTTGCAGATTCGTTAGAGATCAAGGACAATAGGGTCTGGTATTCATCTCGTGGTCATATGAGCTGTAGAACTCCAGGGTGGAACTGACTCCAGCAGTCGGAACAACAACGAGTCGACGCCAGTGACACCATGATGCTTAGTCACTGGAAAGAAATGAGCGATGAGCAGCGGGACCAGAACACGACAGCTGCAGGATCGACACCCCGAACATCAACAGTGCCTCTGGCCTCAGGAAACAATGCGTTCCCGTGAGGTAAGAGGCCTAAAGGCAGAGCGTGACTCTGCAGGAACATGAGGAACACAAACATCTGCGCTGACCTTCTCTAGGGATGTCTTGGGTCAGTTCATTCTGGTGGCCGAGAGCTGCGACCGCATGAATTATCCCAAAGGAATACGCAACATTTGACAGAAATATTCACTTCACTCATCGGTTTGTGGACCGATGTTTTGAAGCCTTGAGTTTGGCGATTTGGTCGTCACCATGTTGTTGTTTTTTGCAACCAGTTAACAGGAAGTGATGTAGAGACGCCGTATAAGTCTCTGGTGTCGACCTGTCAATCACCTTGTAGCCCCGCCCTAAAGCGTCCCCTGCTTTATGGTCTGTTTGACTCTAAATGACCATAATTTACTAAATGAACATCATGCTGTATTGAAGAAGACTTGAAACTAGAGATTGAGACATAAACTCATGTTTACAATGTTTACTGAGGGAATACATCAAGAGAAGTAGAGTCATTTATATAGACTTCTATACAACCAGAGGAGTCACCCCCTGGTGGTCAGGAGAGAGAATGCAGCTTTAACACATGAAGCATATACTTCTATACAACCAGAGGAGTCACCCCCTGGTGGTCAGGAGAGAGAATGCAGCTTTAACACATGAAGCATAGACTTCTATACAACCAGAGGAGTCGCCCCCTGGTGGTCAGGAGAGAGAATGCAGCTTTAACACATGAAGCATAGACTTCTATACAACCAGAGGAGTCGCCCCCTGGTGGTCAGGAGAGAGAATGCAGCTTTAACACATGAAGCATAGACTTCTATACAACCAGAGGAGTCGCCCCCTGGTGGTCAGGAGAGAGAATGCAGCTTTAACACATGAAGCATATACTTCTATACAACCAGAGGAGTCGCCCCCTGGTGGTCAGGAGAGAGAATGCAGCTTTAACACATGAAGCATAGACTTCTATACAACCAGAGGAGTCGCCCCCTGGTGGTCAGGAGAGAGAATGCAGCTTTAACACATGAAGCATAGACTTCTATACAACCAGAGGAGTCGCCCCCTGGTGGTCAGGAGAGAGAATGCAGCTTTAACACATGAAGCATAGACTTCTATACAACCAGAGGAGTCGCCCCCTGGTGGTCAGGAGAGAGAATGCAGCTTTAACACATGAAGCATAGACTTCTATACAACCAGAGGAGTCGCCCCCTGGTGGTCAGGAGAGAGAATGCAGCTTTAACACATGAAGCATAGACTTCTATACAACCAGAGGAGTCGCCCCCTGGTGGTCAGGAGAGAGAATGCAGCTTTAACACATGAAGCATAGACTTCTATACAACCAGAGGAGTCGCCCCCTGCTGGTCAGGAGAGAGAGGCCTAGGTGCGAAAGGCACGGCCCGCCACTGGTCTACGGTGTATTCAGAGACATGTAAGTCTCTTTGGATAAGAGCGTCAGCTAAATGAAATGTTATGAACAGCAAGTTATTTATTTTTAACTTGAGCATCCACTGCAGGACGTTTTCTTGGACACTTCTTAGGATTTTCCACGGTTCTTCCAGCTGCTGCTCCGTCGCTGTGTTTCTCCTCCTTGCCCTCTTTAGCTCCCACTGGTTGACGTAAAACAGGAGAACTGACCAGACACCAACACCTCCGTACACACAGAGATCTTTCTCTGGGAATCGGCATTGCGTGAACTCGTTTGACTTCAGGTCGCATCTTGTGATCTTTTTCTCGAGGGCGGATACCGTTTGCTCAGATGTCCGAGCAAACACACGATCTTTACGTATTTGGATTTGACCTTTGTTCATTCATTTAAATCTCCACTTTTGTCAATGAGTTTCATTGTTCAGGTGCTTTTTCCCTTAAGGCAAAAATGTATTTCAGTTAAAAGACGGTCAAAAACAAGCTGCAGAGTTGGGCGTAATCATCTGTCGTTGAAATGTCCCAGCTGTGGAACTAATGAAGGAGGATTTTATCTTGATTACAGTCATTTGATTCAAAGTGAAAACAATAATGATCAACGCTCAACGCGACTGTGGCTCAGTTGTTAGCATGCCTGACTCTCAATCAGAGGATCGGTGGTTCGAGCCCTGGCTCCGCTAGTCCACGTGGATGTATCCTTGAGCGAGACACTTAACCCAGAAGTGCTCTCCGTCGCTGCGTCTACGGCGTAGAGAGAACACGTAAATTGCTTTGGATAAAAGCGTCAGCTAAATGTAACGTGAAAAGCCTTCGAACAAACAGCTCGTGTTCAGGTTAGTTATCGTTATGAAAATAATGAAATGAAATGTGGGACTCACAGAATCAAGTTGCAAAACGTGACAAAAGGCTAATCATGAGCCCAAAGCGTGTGAGGGAACGTGTCCCGGTGACACAATTAAAAGATGAAAGTCGGGCTGTTTGCTGACTTTGTAAAACAAATAACTTCCTCAAAGCTACACAACCACAAACCTGATGAGTCAAATCTATAATAACCCGCTGAGCGCGACGTTCAGGCTCCACAACGCAGAGGAGGAATTATGATCATCTGTCAACTCATAACTCGGTAGCACTTTATAATAAGTACACACTATTTAGCATTAATAAAGCATGAATAAACACTGAATTCATCATTTGTAAAGCATTGCTCCAACATGAACACTCATTAGTAACTCATTAGTATGTAATTCATTAACAGTTATACATGTTTCATTCTTGATTAACTTTTGGGTTTTCATACATTTTATAAATGATGGATTCCCCATTTGTAAATGAAGTATTAAGGACTTATAGATGATTAATAAGATCATTTGTAAAGTGTTATTAAATGATAAAAAATGCTGAAATTAATGATTAATTCAGGTAGTTACTACTAGTTAGTTAAGTATTAGTTATGTATGATGGGAATCCATCATTTATACAGTATGAGAACTCAAGCTTATTAATAAAGAATGAAACATGTATAACTGTTTATGAATTGCATACTAATGAGTTACTAATGTGTTCATGTTGGAATAATGCTTTATAAATGATGAATTCAGTGTTTATTCATGCTTTATTAATGCTAAATAGTGTGTATTTATTATAAAGCGCTATCCATAACTCATATTCATGTTCGACTTTATCACCTTTAAGAAAAACCTGCAAAGAAAGAAGTATTAAATGTATTATAAAGAAACGAAGGTTGAATATCATGTAAATAATTTGATTTTGCTGCTAAATATTTACTCATTTAAGACTTCCCGTTTCTAAAGCATCTCAAATAGAAAGATTCAGAGGCGTGACCACGAGCGGAGGCAGCGATGACGTCATTTTCTGGCGCTATTATGGATAATACACTGTGCTGAGGTGCTTTCTGGCTCTGAACCACTTCACTGTGTGCGGCTCGGCCTCCTCTTCTCTCCCTGAATCCCTCGTCTGTCTTAACTGTGGCTGCCTCTCCTCTCTGCTCCCTGAAAAGAATCAGGCACCGTGAGCTCATGTGAGTCATTATGACGCTACACAACAACAAACTCAATGTAGTTACACAAAGAAAACTAACTCATGACACATTGCAGTTCACCTGAAACAGATAAAAACACTTTATTTCACTGATTATTCGTGGGGACTGAAGAGAAGAGGGCATGTTGTGATTTGTGCCCTCTGCATGTTTTCAGCCACCGTCAAGCGTCATCACTCCAACATTCTGCATCAGGCACCACGTTAAAAGAGAATACTGGACTGTACGCACATGGGAGGGGCAATAAAAACTGCCACAGCCAGTCTGGCAATACTGCAAGGCCACCGAGGGCGAGAGTCACACACAGCTGGAGAAGAAGTCCGCGTACAGTTCCACGTCCGTGCTTTTGCTGAAAAAAGGAAAACCGTGCACAGATTTCAGTTTAAATAATTAGAGTCTCTTTTGTCCTTCAGTGAAAAGGTCATGTTTTTTCTTTTTGTTGTTGTTGTTCTGAGTTCAAAACGTCTTTTGTAAAATAAATTATCACAGAAGAATGTAACGTCCTGGCAGCCGGTCCGCCCACGTCAGCGTCACGGGAAAGAGGAGTGGGCCGTCCATCCTCGTTTCAGCTCACGTCCGGAGGCAGAGAACACAAAGAGCGAGGGCGCACTCTGGACCGAGGTCGAAAGGTCATCATCTCACGCGCAGCCGGGACATCATCCACTCGAGACCCTGGCACAACCTGGAGGGGAACGAGGGGAAGAGAGGAGGACGTGAGATGCAGAACGACAGGCATCAAGTTTACATAAAAGCACAAAGAACCATCATAGCGTGAAATAAGGTTTTATCCTCCAGTATCCAGTAGATCGTGTGATCAGAACTTCACGTAAACAACCAATCAGTGTTTAGACCAGCAGGAGGAGAGCTAGTAACGTTAGCAGCACCGCTAACGGAGAACCAGCAGGAGGAGAGCTAGTAACGTTAGCAGCACCGCTAACGGAGAACCAGCAGGAGGAGAGCTAGTAACGTTAGCAGCACCGCTAACGGAGAACCAGCAGGAGGAGAGCTAGTAACGTTAGCAGCACCGCTAACGGAGAACCAGCAGGAGGAGAGCTAGTAACGTTAGCAGCACCGCTAACGGAGAACCAACAGGAGGAGAGCTAGTAACGTTAGCAGCACCGCTAACGGAGAACCAGCAGGAGGAGAGCTAGTAACGTTAGCAGCACCGCTAACGGAGAACCAGCAGGAGGAGAGCTAGTAACGTTAGCAGCACCGCTAACGGAGAACCAGCAGGAGGAGAGCTAGTAACGTTAGCAGCACCGCTAACGGAGAACCAACAGGAGGAGAGCTAGTAACGTTAGCAGCACCGCTAACGGAGAACCAGCAGGAGGAGAGCTAGTAACGTTAGCAGCACCGCTAACGGAGAACCAGCAGGAGGAGAGCTAGTAACATTAGCAGCACCACTAACGGGGAACCAGCAGGAGGAGAGCTAGTAACGTTAGCAGCACCGCTAACAGAGAACCAGCAGGAGGAGAGCTAGTAACGTTAGCAGCACCGCTAACGGAGAACCAGCAGGAGGAGAGCTAGTAACGTTAGCAGCACCGCTAACAGAGAACCAACAGGAGGAGAGCTAGTAACGTTAGCAGCACCGCTAACAGAGAACCAACAGGAGGAGAGCTAGTAATGTTAGCAGCACCGCTAACAGAGAACCAACAGGAGGAGAGCTAGTAACGTTAGCAGTAGGGCTGGGCGGTATGGCCAAAAATTCATATCACGGTATTTTGTAGGATTCTGGCGGTTTCACGGTATATCACGGTATTTTTTCTCTCCGAATAAACACATTAATTTATTGACGCCGAAAAGGACCGCCCGCCATCGTTCTTCACCACTCGCTCGCAACTGGCCAGCAGCTGTTTGTACGTTGGTACATAGGTTGTGTTAGGAAGCTAAACATGGAGGGATTTAGGACCCAGGGGAATGTAGTTATTTCATATCCCTTCATACTGGTGGTGCACGCGCAGCCGTGACGACTATTGTCATTCTTCGGCAGGCAGCAACATTTTATGTTTACAGTCACAGCTGCATGTTCAGCGGTCTGAGCTACTTACGTCTCACGGATAGAGGTTGACTCACGGTTTCAAAGAAATGACATCGACAAAATGCATTCTGGGTAAAGCCCGCCCACTCAGCCGCACCGGAAGAGACTTCTTCCTGCACATGAAGAGTCTTCCTGTGTGGGCGGGCATTTTGGCGAAGTAATTTACCCAGCATGCATCTTCCGATGTCATTCCCTTCAAACCATAAGTCAACTGAGTCTCCATGAGAGCTAAGTAGCTCCGTCCGCTGCTCCTTCAGCTTCAAGCTGTGAATGTTAAATGTTGCTGCTGCCAAAGCGCAGCGACCGGTATGACGGTATATGAAAAATTCATACCGTACGGAAAGCCGAAACCGGTATACCGGTTCAGCCGGTATACCGCACAGCCCTAGTTAGCAGCACTGCTAACGGAGAACCAGCAGGAGGAGAGCTAGTAACGTTAGCAGCACCGCTAACGGAGAACCAGCAGGAGGAGAGCTAGTAATGTTAGCAGCACCGCTAACGGAGAACCAGCAGGAGGAGAGCTAGTAACGTTAGCAGCACCGCTAACGGAGAACCAGCAGGAGGAGAGCTAGTAATGTTAGCAGCACCGCTAACGGAGAACCAGCAGGAGGAGAGCTAGTAATGTTAGCAGCACCGCTAACGGAGAACCAGTGGAGGTTCTTTCACTTCTGATGCGTTCAGGCTCCGCTCAGTGAACAGGAGTACTGGCTGAAGGTAAATAATAATGTTCTCATGATGCGTTCACATGTAATCTAGTAAAATGTAGTGTTGGTGATAAACTAGAATAAATCCAGATGTTTTCACATGAATATAAAACAGATATTAGAGATGAATTATGAGCGGTTTACCTTCATAGTAGCTCTGAGCTCATTAATACACTTCATCAACATGAACAACAACTATAAAAGTGTTATGTTATTTCCTTATCATTTGAATTGTGTGTTTTTATGAAGAAAAAAAAACACTATAAATTACTATAACAAAGTAAAAGTACAACATTTATTATTTTTGATGGTTTACTGATCATCATTGATCATCTCTAAAAGTTATCCTTGCTCCCTGTTGTGTGTTCTGCTGATCCGAGCTGTGTGTTTATGACCCGTCGCTCCTCCACAGCCTAAAGCCTAATTCATGCTTCTCCGTCAGGTCGAAGCATGAATTAGGCTTAACGCTCAGAGGGAGCAGAGTGCAGTTCTCACCCCTCCCCAGTGAGGGCGCAGCAGGCCTGGATGTGCCACTGGTGGTCCTTGACGGAGGTGAGCTGGAGGCTCTGGGAGATCTCGGCCACAGACATGCAGCCTTTCACGTCCTGCTTGTTGGCAAAGATCAGCAGCCCGGCCCTCCGTAGATCCTGAGGACAGCGGGGACATGGAGGGAGGTTGTAGCTGAACTTCTTTATGACATAAACATTATGCGACATTCAAATCCGAAAAAAGTCTTTTCCGCTGATAATCTATCTGCTACGACAGACAGATTGAACCAAACACTAATTAATGCCCTTTTCTGATGAATTATATTAATAATTGCTGCCTGTCCATCAATAACTCAGTTAGTAGTCGTACATACTTAATGTAGGGTTATCACAGCTTCACTAGTGATATGAAGTCTTTTAGCGGTCACGCCTCTAAAAGGTTTACATGTCATGTTATGGTCCATTTTACCTCAACAATGCAGAAGGGAAAAAGTACCGTTAGCCAGTATTTAGCTGGTGCTTTGGAGAAGACATCTGGTACAGTAGTAGTGTGTTAAAAACACATATTATGGGATAAAAGTTATGGTAAAAAGTTGCACAGCATTTAGCATTACAGCTGAAGTTGTTGTGTTAATGCAAACTGATATATTGAAATAGTATTTGAGCATTTTAAATAACACTTTTTTTTTGTGCACCTAAAACTTGACACAGATGATGTCATAATGCTAACTGTTTGTTTGCTAAGTGCTGCTAATTGAATTTGACTCTTTTTGCAGCAATGTTTGTCACTTAAGATTCAAGTCATTCAGAGCTTAAGTAATTTCCCATTTGGTGAAGATGTTACACGACGTGCGTCTATAAAAGATAAGTAACCGATTCATAGCAACAATGCTGTCGTAGGCTACTTTTAATTGGTGGAATAAAGCATAAACATTTTTATGAATACATCATCATATTTCATGATCCTCACCTCGTGTGCGAGCATCCTGCAGAGTTCCTCTTTGGTCACGGAGATCCTCTCTCTGTCGGTGCTGTCGACCACCACGATGACAAACTGCTCAGATAACGGCCCATAATGGACAGATAACGGACAATAATGAAAAGATAAGATAGAGATAACGGACAGTTAATGAAAAGATACAGCTCATCAGCTCTTGAAGCAGAAGCCTAAAGATAATTTTTAGATAAACACATCTACTTATTTCGCGCCACAAGTCTTTTTGAGCCCGGTGAGCCTCCGTAGCAGCAGTACGTACCTCTGTGTTCGTGTAGTACGTGTTCCACGATGACCTCAGGGACTCCTGGCCCCCGATGTCCCACATCAGGAAATGGGTGTTGTTGACCACGATCTCCTCCACGTTGCTCCCGATGGTAGGAGAGGTGTGCACCACCTCGTTCATCGAACTACAACGTACAAAACAAACATTCACAAAATGACTTCATCCATTCATTATACACATCACGGATGGAGAAAACCGAGCGCTAACCGCTATGTTTAGATACTCACAACTGGTATAGAATGGTGGTCTTTCCAGCATTGTCCAGGCCCACAATAATAACTTTGTGCTCTGAAAGAAAATAAAGACACTTAGAAATGATTCACAATCTGTTTACCCCTCTGAACCCCAAAACCCACGGCAAGATGGAAAAAACTGTTTTTCCTTAAACAATGCCCAAAAACACACCGGAAGCTGTAAAAGAATGTCACTATTGTCAGATTGTCATTGAACACATCGTGTGTGGCAAAGAAACCACACAATTTCCTCAAAAACATTTTATTCTACACGTCTCATTTAAAAATGTCACCCCAAATAAACCGTTTCAAATCAGCAGATCCTGTAAAAAAAATATGAATTCTGAGCTCCTCAGCAAAACTAGGACGCCATGATGGATTCATCGGAGACCAACAGTCATGTGACCAAAATTATGTGAATCTTTGAATGAAGGCAGAGAGTAGAGGGTGGAACTAGAGGTTGTAAAAATGTGAATAGTGTTTATGTACATATATATATTATATATGCTCTAGTTTTCTCTACTGCTAGCCATGATTGTTCTGTTTACAGAGGATCAGGACTTTTACATTGCAGTGAAAATAAAGGCCAGAGAGAAAGAGAAAGACAGAGAGAGAGAGAGAGAAAGAGAAAGACAGAGAGAGAGAGAGAAAGAGAGAGACAGAGAGAGAGAGAGAAAGAGAAAGAGAAAGAGAGAGAGAAAGAGAGAGAGACAGAGACAGACAGAGAGAGAGAGAGAGAAAGAGACAGAGAGAGAGAAAAATGTGACTACAGTGAAAAAACGCCCGAAACTGCTCGTGGTTCAGAGGGCTGAAAGATGTCTTTTGATGTGGAACTACAACCGAGCGATTCAAACAACGGCTTCTTTTTTGTGTTCGGCATTTATCCCTCGGCGCCAAAATGTGTGGCTTCACACATCGAGCGCCACCGAGACAAAGTGCCGTCACAGAGGAGTTAGCGGGTGGTCTTTAAACCAACAGAACACCATCCTATTTTTAGGCCCTTTCCTTGAAAATGTCATCCCCAAACTAAAAAGGGTGTATCTCTGCAGCCACTAGGGCTATTTGAATAATGTTGGTGTTATAATAAAAAGTACACATGTGAGATGTTGTTCAGATATGTAAATATCAGTCTACATGTTACTGGTTAAGAGGAAATGAAGATGACACACAGAAAAAAATGAAAAGGTTTCAGGTCCGCCTATAAAAAAAATCACTTTCAGGATGATTATTTCTTTGAAATGATGCAGCTGTAAGGTCCAACTCTAACCCAAATCATAGCACAATATGTGAACATTCTCTAACCCAAATCATAGCTCAATATGTGAACATTCTCTAACCCAAATCATAACTCAATATGTGAACATTCTCTAACCCAAATCATAGCTCAATATGTGAACATTCTCTAACCCAAATCATAACTCAATATGTGAACATTCTCTCTGCAAAGGTTGACTTTGATAAAGTGAAGCAGAACAAAGTTAGAGGGTTTAGAACAGAGAACATTCAGGCGAGGACTCCAATATTTGCATTGAGGCACATTTGCGCACATCTGTGACATTTTCATTTTCTCATGTACCAAACCATACATTTCACTTGTATATTACTTATGGTGTTCAATACATCCAAATACAGCAACTGAAGATAAAAGGATAAGAAAGGGAAAAGACACTCGGTGGCACCGCATGAGGAACCAGAGCTCTGGTTGCTTTTCTATAAATATTTTGTGACATTTATTTTGAGCATTATTATTTAATCTGGAATTTAAATAAGCTGCCATGTTTCCGATCCTGTGACCACGCAGAGGACAGACGAGGAACAAAGAGCGGTCGGTGTCTTGAGTTACGACTGAAGCGGGAAAATCAGGAGGAACTAGAGCGTGACCGAGAGAGATCAAGATCTTCCTCCCGACACTTCTGCTCCGAGGCATGTTTCTAAAGTCTGGTTATCAGAAAGACCTTCGTGTTCGGTCCGTCACATAGAGGCACTTACATTAGAGACGCATGTGTCCTCCAACTGAGGAGAACTCACTGCTCTAAAACTGAATTATGGGTGCTTTTATTATTTACATTCTGTAAAAGCACGTCAACGTTCTACTGGATTCTTTAGACGTTGTTTTGAAGACAAAAGGTGGTGAAAGAAGTTCAAATGTATCATCGTGACGTCACTCTTGTGGAATGATGTCATGATGTCACGAAGCCTTGAATTTGGCGATTCCGCCGTCGCCATCTTGGATTACGGCCGTCGGCACGCAACCAGTGAACAGGAAGTGACCGTATTAGGACTAGAGGAGCGACGTAGAGACGCCGGATACGTCTCTGGTGTCGACCGGTTTAACACCTGAAGCTTTGGCTTCACTCTTCAGAACCGGAGGTTGCCGCCTCATTTTGAGGTTCAAGTCGGTTACCTTCTTTTTTTTTGAGGAACTCTCCAGCCATAAGAACTATCACTCCTCATGCTGCATTCACATGGGATCAGGCAGCTGGTAGACAACGGACGTGATGTCAATTTAGTGAAATTATATGAGTAGATGCCTTTAACGTCCATATTTAACGTATGTCCGGAAGGTGTCGTTCATCTGCTTGATTCCACGTGAAGGCAGCAGAGCTACGAGTTATTTATTAGTTATGTATTTATTGGCACCGCCCGGAATAACTCCCTCATTCAGCCCAGAGTGTGTTGAGTACTTTTAGCTTATTGTCAAGAGAGCCTCAACTCATAAAAGCTCTGGCCGGTCGGCGCAGAACAGCAAAGTCTGACGGACGTTTGTCCGAACACAGGAGCACAGATGTCAGCCTGAGTCTGACCGACGGGACACTTCCTACCAGATCACACGGCGGCCGCTTGACGGAGGCCGTAACGCGATGCCTCAGAGCCAAGATATAAATAATATACAATTCTGCTTTTGTGAAACACGTTCACAAATGCAAGAATGAAGAAATGGGCAGCAGTTCACTCCAGCTTCTCTCAGACTTTGAAGATTAATTCAACAGTGGACTGAATAAAAAATAATAAAAATAAAGAGTGCTTTTTATCAGTGGTGGCAGACTTTCTGTCATGTCAATTCATTTTAAAAGGTGTATTCCAGATATACTACACAGGTATATGTGTTGGTCCTCAGCTTTCCTGTCCGGTATACACTTTAGGATTCTGAGAAATTACAGAAAGTCCACTAGTGTGACTGAATTCTGCAAATAGCAGCTTCTGTCCCGTCAACATGTGCATTACTGTTTACAGTCAGGGTTCACCTACGAAACTAAAACCTCGCTGAAGCAGAGGAAGTGAAAGCAGCTGCAAAAGAGAATTGTGGAAGATTAAAAAAGGTGTTATCTTTGCAACGGTGTCACGTTGAACCTCAAACAAAACAGCTGTGAGGACAAGGAGCGAAAAAAACAACAAAAACAACAACAATGTAACTTCAGCAAACAGATGCAGAGACACAACACGGCTTGCTGCTATCTTCAGTGTTTAGAGGTCACGAGGCGGTTTTGTGCAGCCAGAAGATGCTCGAGAAGCAAAACACTATCTTGTGTTGACTAAGCAGGTCATGCAGGTGTAAGCTGCCCGCATGCATTCTAACTGAAGCATTCACAAACACCCAGAGTGTGTCCTCCCAACATAAAAACTCTTGTTTTGTTCATTTTATTTTGCAGATTATTTTCTCTATCTAGTTTTTTAACGTTTCAAAGATCACCAATCCTCAAAATGGATACCCGTTTGGATAAATGTTGGTCCGTCTATGCAGGTGTACCCCACCTGTTGGCCAATGAGCGGGGCCAAACCCAGAGTAAGATAAACGTTGTAGAAAATGGACAGAAATCAGAACAAATCTACGATAACGTGGAAGCCATCGGCAAGTCTGTGGCCATAATCTTGGAAGCCGTGGAGCCCTAAAACAATAAACAGTCAGGGGGGGGGGGGTGATCACATGACCTCCTGCTGCTCGCTGTGAATGGACGTCCGTTGTTCCACCGCGGACGAAATCAATCAACTGGGGACGCACGGCCACGCCGAGACTCCTGACACAATACAAACCTCTCAGAGCGGCGGCGTGACGGCCTGAAGCCGAGCGGAGCCGACTCGGAGAAGAAGGTGTCGTTTCATGACTAACCAATAAAAGATGGCCGGCGCATGAAATTACAGCTTTTCAGAGCAGTCAGAAGGATAATCAGACATTTTATAAAAGGAAGTTAAAAGTTGGGTTGGCCTGCAACTAACAATTATTTTTAATTTGATGATTAATATATCCATCGTGTGGCGTCTTCAGATCGAATGCACCTATTTTACAACATGTGCCGTCTATTTTATTATTTACTGAATTTAGTTTTTGTTGACGCGTTGTGTTATTAGCGTTGTGTTATTAGCGTTGTGTTATTAGCGTTGTGTTATTAGCGTTGTGTTATTAGCGTTGTGTTATTAGCGTTGTGTTATTAGCGTTGTGTTATTAGCGTTGTGTTATTAGCGTTGTGTTATTAGCGTTGTGTTATTAGCGTTGTGTTATTAGCGTTGTGTTATTAGCGTTGTGTTATTAGCGTTGTGTTATTAGTGTTGTGTTATTAGTGTTGTGTTATTAGTGTTGTGTGCACCTTTGTTGTACGAGGAAGAAGCAAAAGACACGTTTGGGTTAACTGTATTGCCGACATTACACTGATGATGTGAATAAAACTTGTTTTAATGTCTCTGCTTGTTTTCACAGAGCTCAATGTGGCGTCTCCAAAAATATTTAATTGTCCTTCTTTTGAGGAAACATATTTTTGGGGATTAACCAAATAATTGACAGATTTTATATCAATTACGTTTTGGGATTAATTGTAAAGTAATTGATATCAATTGGTATATGATTCATACAACCAAAGAAGACATTTACTAATCATAGCATACATTTTTGGAAGACTAATATATTTATTTATAAATAAAAAATATAAATATATATTTAAATAATACATTATTTTAAATATATTTATGCAAGTATTTATATTTAAATAATATTTATTTATTTATTATATTCAAATGTGCTTTTCTCTCGCTTATAAACAGCTAATGCTGCGTTCACAGCAAAAGCGTCGTGAATTACAGGTAACCAGTACTCACAGAGAAGGAAACTGGGTCACCTGGGCTACCTGGTCACCTGGTCACCTGTATACCTGACACTGATTAGCTGGGTACAGCGTCGATGTGACTCATCCATCGCTTGTGTCCTATCAGCTGATGAGGCTTCACGGAGTCCAGAGACTCCTGTTACAGAATCAAGCTCACAGGTCAGGTGAGCTTGTCACCTAACTGAGGCTCCGCCCCCTTCAGGGAGAAGAGTTATTCTGAGTTAAATTCATTATTCTGAGTTAAATTCATTATTCTGAGTTGATGTGGGAACGAGGAGCAGAGTTCACCTATAAAACGACACCATGGAATAATACACATATATACTGTACACACATACAGTAAACACACATGTATGTATACATACATATACACACACACACACACACTACAGTCTACACACATATAGTATACACATGTACACAGATGTAATATACACACATACACACAAACACATACAGTCACATGTAGTATACACACGTAGCGCACACACACGCACACACAAACATATATATATATATATATATATATATATATATATACGCACACAAACACAGACATGTATATACACACACACATACAGTATATACTACAGTATACACACAGATGTAATATACACACACACACACACACA
The DNA here is from genome assembly GCA_038501785.1 of Myoxocephalus aenaeus. NCBI lineage: Eukaryota > Metazoa > Chordata > Actinopteri > Perciformes > Cottidae > Myoxocephalus > Myoxocephalus aenaeus. The sequence continues at coordinate 23,265 of JBAMJR010000150.1, read as the reverse complement.
CACACACACACAAACACACATACAGTCACATGTAGTATACACACACACACACACACACACACACACAAACACACATACAGTCACATGTAGTATACACACACACACACGCGCGCGCACAGAGCTACGTGTTCGGAGCAGAAGGCCCGTGCTCGGACACGTCACCCGCAGGTGACGCGCGGCCCCGCGCCTCACCTTGGTGGTTGAACAGCCTCCAGAGCTTGGTGAACAGTATCCCCATGGTGACGCGGAGGGGTCACGAGGCCAGCTGGAACCAAACGGCCGTCACTCAGCTAGCTAGCTAGCTCGCTAGCGTTGGTGCTATCTTCGCTTAGCTAGCTAGCTCGCTCGCCACACGCACGGAGAGTTTGGCGAGGCGTTGGAGAACAACCGCCATACTTGTGTGGATTAATCTTGAGTCGCGTGTCGCTCCCGCGTACACGTACACGAGCGTGTAGTAGACGCGTGACGGTTAGTTGTGTAGCCGCGCGAGCTGCTGGGCATCAGCTGGCTGTGGGGAAGAGCGCTGCGCTAGTTAGCTGTCACCCGTGCGCATGCGCACTGGCTCCGTCCTGTTGGTACGAATCATTATGCAAATCTGGGAGAGAAGGATGAAAGTACAATTTGACATGGCAATAAAATATATGATTTATACAACCAAAGAAGACTTTTACTAGTCATATCATTATTTTTGGTAGATTAACACCTTTATTTATATATATATTTAAATAAAATATATATATAGTTTTTTCGAAATAATAAATAAATATTATATTTATTTATAATTAAATAAAATATATGTATTTATAGACAAAATATCAATATGTATATAAATAATACAAAACTATGAAAAAAGATTATCTAAAAAACTAAATTTCTAAAGAATTTATATTGAAATATTTTTTTTTACTTTTTAAAAATAAATACATATAAACATTATATAGATATAAACATTATATATAATATGTATTTATAATTAAATAAAATATATGTATTTATGTACAAAATATAAATATTTATATAAATAAAATAAAACTGTGAAAAATGTTTTATCTAAAAAAAAATCCTAAAGATTTTTTATTTATATTAGAATTATTTTCTTAATATTTTTTTTAATTAAATAATATAAATATATATCATATTTATTTATAATTTAATAACATATATTTATTTATATTAAAATAAATATATCAAATAAAACTATGAAACGTTTTAAAGGTAAAAAATTCAATTCCTAAAGAATCATCCTTGATAATAATTGACACGTAAACTTATTATTAACTACTACCGACACAGAATATCCTCAGGGAACATAAATCTGTGTTTACCATTACACTGAACATTTGTTTACATTCAATAACAATACATATATTTATATTTAAACTACTTGTCTTTATAATTGTCATGTTTATTATTTCACTAAATGCTCGTATGTCCTGTATCTGGGTCCGGACCTGTTTTTGTATCTTGTTGTTTGCACTTAATGTTTATTTGTTCATATAGTTTTAACCGGGACCAGGGAAACACAATTACACTCATATACTGAACTGCACTGTATATATAGATATGTGACAATAAAGGCTCTCTTATCTTATTCGATTATTTTTGTATATTATAGTAAGTTATTATTGAATTGAAATGATAGGTGAATTCATGAATTACTTGATCTGCAAAATGCCAGAAATCCTCTATTTCCAGCAAACTATTGGTAGTTTTATCATGAACATATTATATTTATTAGTTTTGTGTCCTTGTAATTTAAAATATCGAGACATCTGAAGAAATAAAGACAAACAACAGGTGTGTGTATGTTTTTGAACAAAAACCAGTGCTATCCATACAACAGCTTAAGGGCAGTTTATTTCATTACAATTGTAAAATGACAGTGCACACACATGTTTAATCAATGCATCATTCTCTCACAGGCAGTATTCAAATCTTTTAAATGGTTGCTTCAGAGTTTTGGATCAATACAAGCGACTGTATATGGCAGATAAGAGCAGAGCTCTTCTTGTTGATCTTCCTCTTCCAGAATAACTGGGAAAAGATATTTATCAAATATTAAATTACAAGGTACAAGGATATGTCCTTAAAAGGTATATTAATCCTGTATTGTCTGGCAGCATACAGAGGAATGATTTTGATTAAAATAAAAAAAGAGAACTGCTGTAATTATTCATGAAAGCAAGTAAAAGACCAAGTGCTTTCAGATCGTTTCTCTCATTGGGAATCTTTAATGAAACTCAAATTAAATACAAAAGAAAAAGATGAAGATATGGACGTGGGGAGCCTTTAAAATGCTACTCAAACCTTAAATTAAGATGGAGGAAATGGATCTTTTTCATCAGATGTTGGGAGGTGAATGCACCGCTGTGAAAGAATAAATGAATGTTTTCTGTCCGATGTTTTGACCGTATTTACATAAGGAAGCCCTCAATATAAGTCACTCACTAAAATCCAGTTCTATCTCAAACAAAGCTGATTAATGCACGACGTATGAAACAAAAACATGCTGGCACGATCACTCTGGTGACTCCGATAGTCTCGGAAGAGTTCCTTCCTTCTTATAGCTTTATTGAAACAACTAAATCATAAAGAGTCTCGTCACAATTCAACACAACGCTGATAAACGCTACATCTGTCCGCACACCTCTAGGTCTAGATGACCTCTCATTCCTGAGTTTTGGAGCATCGAAATCTGTGAGCATCTGCGTGATCTTTATATATTATGTCTGGATGTGGTTCATGACGAAGAGGGAGCAGGGTATCTACTGAATGAACGACCCCGAAGAGAACGGCACAACACGTCCATGTATGTCACGTCAAAACTAAACGTGTGAAAGGCTTCCACAGGATGTATGTAACACTCAGCGCCAGACCAACGGGAGGAGCATTAAAGATGCGTTACTCTCTTCTTCTACTGCTCCGGGACGCCCATAAACCAGTCTGTGCTGGTCCCAACCCAGTAAACCACTTCTGTGCTGGTCCCAACCCAGTAAACCACTTCTGTGCTGGTCCCAACCCAGTAAACCAGTTATGTGCTAGTCCCAACCCAGTAAACCAGTTATGTGCTGGTCCCAACCCAGTAAACCAGTTCTGTGCTAGTCCCAACCCAGTAAACCAGTTATGTGCTAGTCCCAACCCAGTAAACCAGTTCTGTGCTAGTCCCAACCCAGTAAACCAGTTCTGTGCTGGTCCCAACCCAGAAATGCAATCCACTGGTGAATGAACTGGACAATTATTTAGTTTTCCTCGGAACGACTTTGTTTTGTGACGATATCACGTTCAGTAGCGAAAGTTAGGTTTAGACAACTAAACCAACAGTTAGATTTAGGTTTAGTCAACTAAACCAATAGTTAAGTTTAGTCAACTAAACCAACAGTTAAGTTTAGGTTTAGTCAACTAAACCAACAGTTAAGTTTAGGCAACAAAACAAATAGTTAGGTTTAGTCAACTAAAGCAACAGTTAAGTTTAGGTTTAGTCAACTAAACCAATAGTTAAGTTTAGGTTTAGTCAACTAAACCAACAGGTTTAGACCATAAAACCACCTGTCTCCTGGTTGTAAGTTCTGTTTGTTGGACCCGTCCACTTCCCCTCCCTCCACTAATCTTCATCTCTTGGATATGTTAAACTGCATCTCTTGGATATGTTAAACTACATCTCTTGGATATGTTAAACTACATCTCTTGGACATGTTAAACTACATCTCTTGGATATGTTAAACTACATCTCTTGGATATGTTAAACTACATCTCTTGGATATGTTAAACTACATCTCTTGGATATGTTAAACTACATCTTTTGGATATGTTAAACTACATCTCTTGCTCTCACTGCTGTTATTCACGTCGATGCATTGAATTCATGTTTCCACCACGAATACGGATCTGATTGACTTTCCATTGGCGTCATGTTCGTCCTGAGTGACAAGTAAAACTATATATATATAAATACAACTCATGGCCCTGTACGCAAAACCAATAGATTACACTTTGTGACTATTTCACAATCTGCCATGAGACTGGGCTGGCTGGTCACATGACACTGGCTAGTCACCTGTAATCACATACCTGCGTGCTACTGTAACAGCTGAGAGGGTCCAGAAGAGTTGCTCACTATCACCTGCTAGTGAACTCCCATCACGAGCCACGTCACCGGGCAGATCGGGTCCGGCAACTCTTACGCTCTTGTGCTACTTTCAGTCCATATTTTAACGTTTGGCAGAAGGCCGAATGGAAAACGAGGCTCTACACATCGACACGAGGTTGTTAAAGTCCAAATGAGTAGTATAGTGTAGTGTTGTCGCAGCTAGGCCGCCTCAAACTCTTCGGCCGGCGGTTGGTTCGGTTTGAGAAAAGACGAGCGGGCCGACAGCTCAGTGCCGGTGCCGGGAGTCCTGGCTGAAGCCGCCCGGGGACCCCCGGTTACGATGAGGCTGGTACGCGTCCTGGTAGGGGTCCTGGTAGTCCTCCTCCTCCAGGGGCGAGTGGTCCCGGCTGTGCTGCGAGCCCGAGGACAGGCGGTTGCGGTTTTTCCGCGCCTGCTCGTTGTGGTAGTTCTCATCGGCGGGCATCAGGCTGTGGCGCTCAGCGGGGGAAAGGTCCGTCGTCGTGTGGTTGCTGTTGCGGTTTCTTTGGGCCTGTTTGAGATGGAAAACATAGTTAAACAGTTTAGCAGAAATATATACAAAAGCTGCACGATTCATGATGTTTAACATGATACAAGGAAGTCTCATTGCAGTTTGTGAAATAGCCACGAAACCGACCTGTCAATCACCTTGTAGCCCCGCCCCTAAAGCGTCCCCTGCTTTATGGTCTGTTTGACTCTAAATGACCATTATATGAACACCATGCTGTATTGAAGAAGACTTGAAACTAGAGATTGAGACATAAACTCATGTTTACAATGTTTACTGAGGGAATAAATCAAGAGAAGTAGAGTCATTTATATAGACTTCTATACAACCAGAGGAGTCGCCCCCTGGTGGTCAGGAGAGAGAATGCAGCTTTAGCACATGAAGCATAGACTTCTATACAACCAGAGGAGTCACCCCCTGCTGGTCAGGAGAGAGAATGCAGCTTTAACACATGAAGCATAGACTTCTATACAACCAGAGGAGTCACCCCCTGGTGGTCAGGAGAGAGAATGCAGCTTTAACACATGACGCATAGACTTCTATACAACCAGAGGAGTCGCCCCCTGGTGGTCAGGAGAGAGAATGCAGCTTTAACACATGAAGCATAGACTTCTATACAACCAGAGGACATCAGATAAAATGCAAGTTTTACACTTTAACATTTCTGCATCGGCTTCACTCTGCAAGCTGTCGCCTGGTAAGCATACAAACACGCTGATAAATAATAAGGGAGTTCAGACTTTGAATTAAATATCAAACGAGGAGATCACAACACAACGTTCTTTTTCGTTTGACAGGCTCACCTGAATGGCAGCAGGATACGGGGAGAGAGCGGTGGAGCCCAGGTTGCGTCCCAGCAGGGGGTTGAGTGGCGTGCTAAGTGAAGTGTGTGTAGCGCGCCAGTACGCCTCCAGGTACTCTGCCAGGTGTTCACAGGCGTCTTCTAGCTGGTTCTCATCCAGAATAATATCAAACATCTCCTGAGGTGGGAAAGGAAGAGAGGAATGAGGTTTTCTTTGCGATGTTTTGTGCTGCCTTGTGTTCGGTTTAGACGCGTGTTTGAAGTTCACTCACAGAAGGGCACTGAGAGAGTTTCTCTGCTGCAACAAGCTGCACATTCAAGTGTTTGCTTTGGGATTTCCCTCTTGATTTGATCAGCCTCTGGAGGACCTGTGGTAAAGCACATTAAAACAGTATAAAAACACAAGGAAACGATTATGGATTAAACAACACAACCACGTCTGCCAGTGTGCAGATCCAATCCTCAAAAGATACCGCCTGCAGCTTTAAGACTACTACTAGTCCTGTGCCGTTGGGGGCGTGTCCGTTCAGGGTGTGCTCATTGCGGCGTTGTGGAGAACCGGTTGTCCGTCTATCCTTTGTCTTCAGCGTATTCGTGGCCGGTCATTAGGCAGCTGGCTGAGCAGGTTATTCCATCTCTTCCTGATGAACCCTGAGCAGGTTATTCCATCTCTTCCCAATGAACCCTGAGCAGGATATTCCATCTCTTCCTGATGAACCCTGAGCAGGTTATTCCATCTCTTCCTGATGAACCCTGAGCAGGTTATTCCATCTCTTCCTGATGAACCCTGAGCAGGTTATTCCATCTCTTCCCGATGAACCCTGAGCAGGATATTCCATCTCTTCCTGATGAACCCTGAGCAGGTTATTCCATCTCTTCCCGATGAACCCTGAGCAGGTTATTCCATCTCTTCCCGATGAACCCTGAGCAGGTTATTCCATCTCTTCCTGATGAACCCTGAGCAGGTTATTCCATCTCTTCCTGATGAACCCTGAGCAGGTTATTCCATCTCTTCCCGATGAACCCTGAGCAGGTTATTCCATCTCTTCCCGATGAACCCTGAGCAGGTTATTCCATCTCTTCCTGATGAACCCTGAGCAGGATATTCCATCTCTTCCTGATGAACCCTGAGCAGGTTATTCCATCTCTTCCTGATGAACCCTGAGCAGGTTATTCCATCTCTTCCCGATGAACCCTGAGCAGGTTATTCCATCTCTTCCCGATGAACCCTGAGCAGGTTATTCCATCTCTTCCTGATGAACCCTGAGCAGGATATTCCATCTCTTCCTGATGAACCCTGAGCAGGTTATTCCATCTCTTCCTGATGAACCCTGAGCAGGATATTCCATCTCTTCCTGATGAACCCTGAGCAGGTTATTCCATCTCTTCCTGATGAACCCTGAGGCGTTCCCAGGCCAGACGAGATACATAAGCGTGTTCTGGGTTCACCTCTGGGCCTCTTACCAGTTGGACTACCCAGAAAACCTCAAAAGTGAGGCGACCAGGAGGATTCTGATTGGATGTTGAACCACCTCGGCTGGTCCCACAAAAATGGGGGCTCAGCCCTTCGTCAACCTCTTCATCGATCTCCCAAGCCCTACCAGTCCAAATAGGGCCTCTAGTGTGAAAAAAAACGGCACACTCTGGCCTTACAAGTCAATGTAAGTCAATTGTTCATGTTTCTGACACTATTCCACAATAAATATGAACATAAACCATAAGTATGACTCGAAGGAACTCGAGAGTGACTTGGGAAAGCACCCTGAGTTGTGAAAATATGCCATTTCATATCAATAGCATGAAGCTACACAGGGGTACCATACAGTTTTGGAATCCTTAGGGGTACTGAATCCACCAATAAGGCCACATCCAAAAGATACGCACAACATTGCCATTTATGTCCTGCAAAAAAACCTAAAATGGACTTCCCTTATGGCTGAAATCAAATTGATCAGGCCTTGTTTAGACTCCTTAGCTTGCTCTCAGTCTGCAGCAGACGACCAGAGTGAAGCGAAGACTGTTCAGGGACCAGGGAGGGAGTGGGCACTTTCAGTGTTGGCCGAGTTAGACACGATCGCTCGATTTTCGCCATTGAATTGTCTGGGCCTAAAGAGGGTAAGGATCAGCATCTCTACTCCGAGCTCCCTCTCGAGGTTTGAGTTCCTCACCCGATCTCTACGTCTGAGCCCAGACTCCTAGCCGCTCGTATCCGCCATCTCATTCTCCCGGTCGCGACCCAGAGCTCATGACCATCGCTGAGGGACGGGACGGAGACGGAGTGGTGGAGCCGCTCCCTCTTCACCACGACGGTCCGGTACGACACCAGAATCACTGCCCGTCCATCTCCCGCTCCATTCTACCCTCATGGAGGACATCAGGATACTTGGAGTGACTCACTCCCAACCCTGAGGGTCCAATCCACTGTTTTCAGACAGAAGCCCAATGGCAGACTTGGTGGTGTTGAGTCTTTGGTTGAACCGTTATCCAGCATCCAGCAGCAAAGGTGAACTGCGGTTAAAGATCCGTGGCTTTCTCTGAGCGGACAACAAACCCTGCATGCTGCCGCAAAGACTGCTGCTTCATTGTTTATTCAAAGTTAACCAAAGATGAACGCATCACCAATCTAAAGTCTCAATGAAAGGATGCAGGCGCAGATAACAGGGTTCATACACATTCTGACAAATGGATTTCCATGACTTTCCATGACTTTTCCAGGACTTTAAACCAAATGTCCATGACTTCACATTTAGTGAAATCTGGGTGTGAACATGAAAAAGTGAGTAAATGTAGTATTTAAACTAACAATGAGAATACAAAGCATACAGTAAACCTTAAATGACTCAAATGAATGAGACAATAGTTTGATTAAAAGAATAAACATTTATATAGATGCCTGTATGTATGCTGCTTATATTCTGAGTCTTTCTTTTAAAAGCATATTAATTATTTCAAACTCAGCGTAAATGAACGTCATGAACACATGAATATAACACATTTACATGACTTTACAAAACCTTTGGGATTTTATTTTTTTCAAAGACTTTTCCAGGCCTGGAAATAACCATTTTAAAACTCCATGACTTTTCCAGGTTTTCCATGAGCGTAAGAACAGGTGTGGCTTATGTGGAGGAATACTACCATGTGAATGAGAGTAGTAGCACGAATAATAGCAGAATAATAATAGAAAGATTCTGACTATTTAAAAAACGGAATAACAGAATGATACACGTCTGGATCCTGCTAGGAAAGGGCCGTATCGAAGCCTTAACCCTTACCTTGGGCGAGGACACTTTGACGTGCACGATGATGGGCGCTAGCGAGGTCTTGATGAGCTGAGCCGGGTGGTTGATGGTGTCAGCGTCCAGCACCACCAGCTGCAGGGACCGGGCCAGCTCGAAGATCCTCTCGATCTCACTCTGGACTTCCGCTGCAAGAAGAACCACGCAGACAACGCGCAGCAGAGCGGCGTGAACAAGAGAGTCGTGAACACTGACACCTGCAGGACAGGACAGGACATGACATCACGGAGCTTTACCCAGGCTGGAGCGCGTGTTGGACCTCTCAATGATGGCTCTCTTACTGGGGTTGTTCAGGACCGACCTCTTGGCCAACGAGATGTCAGCTGTCACCCGAGTGATGGAGATCCTGCAACGAGGCCAAAGACATGAGGAGGAGGAGAGGAGGAGGAGGAGAGGAAGAGGAGGAGGAGAGGAAGAGAAGGAACTGCTCTGACTGCTCACCTCCCGTCAAACCGGTGCTTCAGGAAGTCAAACAGAGCTTTCTGCATCATGTCCGTCACCTGGAGGAGGAGGAGAGGAGAGGAGGAGGAGAGGAGGAGAGGAGGAGGAGAGGAGGAGAGGAGGAGGAGAGGAGGAGAGGAGGAGGAGAGGAGGAGGAGGAGGAGGAGGAGGAAGAGAGAGGAAATATTAAAGACAAAGTGTGGCATGCTGCAAGAAAACCACTCCACTCTTGTTATCATTCCTTCTGATCCCGTCCGTCCGTTATCTTTAACCGCTTCCTGTCCAGGTCTGATATACACACACACACATATATATATATATATACATATCTGGACGGGTCACATAACCTTCGGGCGATTTAGCGTCGTTAATGTCTTTGGACTGTGGGAGGAACCCGGAGAACCCGGAGAGAGAACATGCAGACTGCACACAGAAGCCCGTCTCGCCCGGGATTTGAACCCGTGACTCGCTGTGAGGCGAGCGCTCCGCGTGCAGCCCATCATCACACGCCTTCTTCACTAAATGAAGAGATAGACAGCTTCAGCGTGAGAACAGAACGGTGAACATGAGAAACGTCTTTGTGGATCCAAACGGAGCGTTTACAGTCCGCTGTATTTTAAAATGAGTCGTTTACCCGGAAGGTCGTTACCACGGCAACGCCGGCATCGGGAGACTGTGATTCCATGACAACTGAGTCCGATAACGATCAATGAACAGCTTCTGGTTTTAACGTCATGAAATAGTTTTTTATTATTATTCATTTTATTTTCTTTCTTTATTTTTTTCTTTATTATTTTAATTGTATGTATTTTATTTATGTATTTTTTTTAATTTATTTCCATTGAATTTATTTCATTTTATTTTTAAGTTTTTTTTGTATACAGTATGTGTTCATGCTGGGACAACATTCCAAGAAAATCTTTGTTGTTTAATTGGATGTCAGAGGATGTTTTTTAGTTTTAGTTTATTTTTCATTAATAAAGTAAAAAAACGTAGATTAAATCCGCCTCGGTGAAAACCCAAGAACAAGATGCAACGTGAGGATTACTCAGCTCGGACCATAATGATTTATTTATTTCACCTCAACCAGGGTGTCATCTTTCATTTGAGATTTCACTGTAAAGTTCTGGATGGATTAGTAAAGTTATATCATTAATATCACACATTAAAACCAAATAATGATCTTTTGTTTATCAAAGTCGGTTTTATTTATTTATATTTTTGTCTTTTGTTAAGTTTATCACTATAATAAAACACAATAAAACTTCACATCCCACAGTGAAAATGCCTTTAAGTAAACAGCGTATAGAATATTGTGTATTTACATATGTATTTACATATTTAGTGAATAAAAGACGTGGTCTTTACCTCGTAACCTTTCAGGGACGGTCCGACCAGGACGACCGGCCTCATGGAGGGAACCACGTCGTAGGGAGGGACGTGCTCGGCCTGCAGACAACCAGCACCATGGCGTTATTACAGTTATTCATATTCATAAACAGGAGGTCTAGTGATATAAGACAGACCACATTTCTACTCCAAAAACGGTAATAAAAAATGTGGTTTTAGACATTTATTTACATGTATCTACCATTTTATTCATATATTTCACTGCTTTTGTGAACATAAGACCTTTGATAAAACAATTTCCATCACCTAAACACATGAGTAAAGTTATGTTTTCACAAGAGATATGAAGAATTTCAAAAATCAAGATTCAAGAGTCATATTTTCTCTTTACACTTGTGCCGTATGACAATGGTGCCTCATTATAGAGCTGAGATTGTTCTGCAATTGTTGTAACACATGGATATGTATCTCATGTAGCTTTTAAGGACCTTTAAAAGGTGAATTTAAGAAATGATGTAAAATTGAGAAAATGACCTCAGTCCCTGAAGGGTTAAATAACCCAAAGGGATTCAGTTCAATACGATGATGTGTTTGAGGAGCTTATAGGAGCATTTTAAATTTCATTTGCATGAAAATTTACTCATTCATCAAATTAGCTGGTGTTATTTTTCTGTCAATCAAGCGGACCAATCGTTGCAATATAAAGAACGTATAATCTATTATTGATGTTTGCACTCGACATATAACTTAAAAATATCACAAATGTGAATAAAAGTGATCGTTTAGCATTATAAATGTGAGCTTTAAAGACGTAAAGTTGTCGACTCTTTACTTCTATTCTTCTAGCGTTTATCTCATGAATGAAAGTTACTCACCACCTTCTGCTTCTGCTTTCCTGAAGAAGAAGAGAAAGGAAAGGTGAGAAGCTGTATGAGAAACACAGACTCACACATCTGGATCACACCAGAGACCAACCTGCAGAGTTGGGGTTGGGCTTGAAGGGACCCGACACCACGTCCCCCAGGCTGGAGGAGGAGTTACCGCTGGACTTACTGCTGGCAGCCAATAGGACGAGAGCAGAGATCAGGTCATGTGACCGCAGACTGACTGCAGGCAGCCAATAGGACGAGAGCAGAGATCAGGTCATGTGACCACAGACTGACTGCAGGCAGCCAATAGGACGAGAGCAGAGATCAGGTCATGTGACCACAGACTGACTGCAGGCAGCCAATAGGACGAGAGCAGAGATCAGGTCATGTGACCACAGACTGACTGCAGGCAGCCAATAGGAAGAGAGGAGAGATCAGGTCATGTGACCACAAACTGACTGCAGGCAGCCAATAGGACGAGAGCAGAGATCAGGTCATGTGACCGCAGACTGACTGCAGGCAGCCAATAGGAAGAGAGCAGAGATCAGGTCATGTGACCACAGAGGTGAATCACACGGTCACCGTTTTTAATTCACTTTAACGTCAGTAAGATGAAACTGTATTTATCCTGAAGAAAATTATTGTGCCAGAGTTTCATTAAATATAAAACAATATAATAAAAAATATAAACATATATAAACAATTATTGGGTGAAAAATCAGTAGAATTAAAATATAAATATATTAACAATTATTAGGTGTAAAAACAATAGCACAAATATATTATATATATATATATATATATATATATATATATATATATATATATATATATATATATATATATATAAACAATTATTCTGTGCTCTTCAGCCTCCTGTGGCCACTCTGGGTATTACAACAACAAACAATTTAGAGGCAACAATAACATAATTTCACAAGCCAAATTAATGTTTCTCCCCCGTTTCCACAGATGGAAACAAAACTCTTCAATACTCACAGATTAAATAGTTTTGAAAGGAATTTAAAAAGCTTTTTTCTCTCATTCTAAAGTCAGGAAAACAGTCGAGAAAACAATTTAAATTCCTCCACCTGACTTCCTCTCTTTCTCTACAACCCCTCCAACTCTCTTTCTCTCTCCTCCTCCTCTCCTCCTCCCCTCCACTCACCCGTGGAAGCGTCCTCTCTTTCTCTCTCCTCCTCTCCTCCTCCCCTCCACTCACCCGTGGAAGCGTCCTCTCTTTCTCTCTCCTCCTCCTCTCCTCCTCCCCTCCACTCACCCGTGGAAGCGTCCTCTCTTTCTCTCTCCTCCTCTCCTCCTCCCCTCCACTCACCCGTGGAAGCGTCCTCTCTTTCTCTCTCCTCCTCCTCTCCTCCTCCCCTCCACTCACCCGTGGAAGCGTCCTCTCTTTCTCTCTCCTCCTCTCCTCCTCCCCTCCACTCACCCGTGGAAGCGTCCTCTCTTTCGCTCTCCTCCTCCTCTCCTCCTCCCCTCCACTCACCCGTGGAAGCGTCCTCTCTTTCTCTCTCCTCCTCTCCTCCTCCCCTCCACTCACCCGTGGAAGCGTCCTCTCTTTCTCTCCTCCTCCTCTCCTCCTCCCCTCCACTCACCCGTGGAAGCGTCCTCTCTTCTGCTCCTGCAGCAGCCGGATGTTCTCCAGCTTCAGAGGACTCGGGATGAAGCCGATGTCGCAGCCCTCCTTCACCAGCCGGCCGATCCACCAGTCGTTGTTGTACTTCTGCAAACAACAGAAACGTCTCTCTCACAATGTCATGAAGAACAGGAGGATTCATGTTGTACGCTGAGAGCAAAGTCAAATTCCTTGTCTGCGTTCACATAGATGACCAGTGAATCTGATTTTAAATATGAGACAATGTGTGTTGAAGCCAGCTGGCAGAGTAAGAAAAGAGGAGGAGGATTGAAAGATCCAGAATTAATATTATTTAGAACTTTTGGTCAACATGGAGGAGATTAATTTAAAAACAATTAGAATCAAAAAATCAAAAAATCAAAAAATATAAAAATATAAAAATATAAAAATATAAAAATATAAAAATATAAAAATATAAAAATATAAAAATATAAAATTAAAAAATCTCTAAATTAAATCTTTAAAAATCTAAATTAAATCTTTTAAAATGTTTTAAAATCTACAAAAATGACATCTAAAAATCTGAATAAAAAAATGTACATCTAAAAAACTAAAATCTAAATTAAATCTTTTAAAATCTACATCAAAAATTAAAAAATTAAAAAATTAAAAAATTAAAAAATTAAAAAATTAAAAAATTAAAAAATTAAAAAAATTTAAAAATTTAAAAATTTAAAAATTTAAAAATTTAAAAATTTAAAAATTTAAAAATTTAAAAATTTAAAAATTTAAAAATTTAAAAATTTAAAAATTTAAAAATTTAAAAATTTAAAAATTTAAAAATTTAAAAATTTAAAAATTTAAAAATTTAAAAATTTAAAAATTTGACAATCTGAATTAAAAAATATTACATCTAAAAACCAAAAATCTAAATTAAATCTTTTAAAATCTTTTAAAATGTACATCTAAAAATCTAAATTAAAAGAATTAAATCTAAAAATTTAAAAAATATAAATTAAATCTTTAAAAATCTTGACCTCTTTGATGTGGAGGAAGTCTTTGGCATCGAAGGAGACGGCCGTGCCGGCAACCGGGACGTCTTCATCCAGAGCGCCGCAGTAGCTCACGTTGGTCCTCACCGCAAACGCCACGGCTTTAGTCTGGAGAGAGAGAGAGAGGGAGAGAGTAGAGAGAGAGAGAGCGAGAGAGTAGAGAGAGAGAGAGAGAGAGAGAGAGAGAGCGAGAGAGAGAGAGTAGAGAGAGAGAGAGAGAGAGAGAGAGGATAAATGACTTTACGAGCCAGGTTTGTGACGGCCGTCAGTCAGACTCTCTGAGTCTCCTGTGATGTCATGTGATGTCATGTAGTGACTTGTGATGTCATGTGATGTCATGTGATGGGGCGACTGTGGCTCAGTGGTGAGCAGGGTCGTCCTTCGATCAGAGGATCGGTGGTTCGATCCCCGGCTCTGCTAGCCCACGTCGATGTGTCCTCGAGCAAGACACTCAACCCTACATGTCTCCCGTAGCTGTTCTACGGTGTATGAATGGTTGATAATCTGATGTAGCTCCTCTCATCAGTGGGTGAATGATGTCATGTAGTGTTAAAGCGCTTTGAGTGGTCAGAAGACTAGAAAAGAGATGTACGGGGTGATGTGGTGATGCTGACCTTTGCCCTCTCCAGCTGGACCGTGGCCTGCTGCTCCCTCTCCTGCCGGCCGCCCTCCTTCTCCTCCTCCAGGGAAACATCCGAGTCCGACGGTCGGCTTGTGTACGAATCAGCTGAGCCCTGATGACAATGACAATAATAATTTACATTCAACACTTGACATGATGAAGACGAGGGCCCTATTTCTCGTACGTGGTTCAACAAAGTCAATCAAATGTCCTATTATCCAGCTGGAATTAGCGAGATGATTGACATCAGGCTAACATGACGGTCACGTGACTCATACCTCCAATTATTTTTGTTATTTTTAAGCATTGAAACAAACAAAACTGAGAAAGACCAGCTGCAATAAACTAAATCGCACAAATGTCAACCGACACTTAAACCAGGTTCTGTTTGTTTAAATCACTGAAGTCGTCGTGTTGATGAGTTCTATTAATAAATAAAAACACACAGCTACATGTAAAACATTGAAATGGAAGCAGGAGACGCTGAGCGGCCGTTTCTTAAGCAGCGAGCTGGTGACGGGTCACATGACATCACATGACGGTAACGTGACGGGTCACATGACGGTCACATGACGGTAACATGACGTTCACATGACGGTAACGTGACGGGTCACATGACGGTCACATGACGGTAACGTGACGGGTCACATGACGGTAACGTGACGTTCACATGACGGTAACGTGACGGTCACATGACGGTAACGTGACGGGTCACGTGACGGTCACATGACGGTAACATGACGTTCACATGACGTTCACGTGATGGTAACGTGACGGGTCACTTGACGGTAACATGACGGTCACATGACGGTAACATGACGTTCACATGGCGGTAACGTGGCGGGTCACGTGACGGGTCACGTGACGGGTCACGTGACGGGTCACGTGACGGGTCACATGACGGTAACGTGACAGTCACATGACGATCACATGATGGGTCACGTGACGGGTCACATGACGGTAACATGACATCACATGACGGTAACGTGACGGTCACATGACGGTCACATGACGGTAACGTGACGGTCACGTGACGGTAACGTGACGGGTCACATGACGGTAACATGACGGTCACATGACGGTTACATGACGGTAACGTGGCGGGTCACGTGACGGGTCACGTGACGGTCACAAGACGGTAACGTGACGGTCACGTGACCGTCACATGACGGTTACATGACGGTAACGTGGCGGGTCACGTGACGGGTCATGTGACGGGTCACATGACACATTATGGGTCACATGACACATGACGGTCACAAGACGAGTCACGTGACGGTCACAAGACGGTCACAAGACGGTCATGTGACGGTCACGTGACCGTCACATGACCGTCACGTGACGGTAACATGACGGGTCACGTGACGCGTCGTCTCCCTGCAGGATGAAAAGAGGCGACGGATGAAAGCTGATGAGCGACTGCAGGGAAAGATCAAAGCGGGTTCATGAGGTAAAAATAGAGACTCAGGAAGCCCTGCCTCATCTGTTACCGTGGTAACGGAGCTGGAGGGGTACCCCTCTTTTGTTCTGTGATCTCATAGAAGAAGCTTTCCTGTGATGATGCTTTCTGATGCAACCAACATTTATTGTAATAATCTTCTTTCTCCGTCTCTTCCCGAGTTCTGTGCCATTTCATTTGTTTGTCTCGTTTGAGTGAAAGTAGAGCGTTACCGTACAGAAGAGACGGGAAAACCTCCAGTTGATCGCTTTTATTGAGACAATTCTTTTGTGTACGACACGTTTTCTAAATGCTAATGAGGCATTATCTTATTAAATATGTGCTAATTTTGATAACATGTTTTTGTATAAATGAGGCTCTGAATGCTATCTGACCAAACCGCTCTGTAGAAACCTCAGAGAGGAATGAAAGTGGAAAGTTTAGAGGACGTAAGACTTCTAAACACGACCAGAGGAGTCGCCCCCTGGTGGCCACCAGAGAGAACGCAAGTCACCTTCAGGTTACACGCCTGCAGCTTCTTCGTCTTTTAGTTGAAGTGTAAACGTCATCTGCAGCAGCGACAGCCGTCCACAGAACACCAGAGCCGTGTATCGACACGTGTTCATTTCATAAAGAGAGAATAAACAAGCGGCACAACTGTATTTCTCTTTATTTCATCAGGATGAGGATGAAGAGACGGCCACATGACGTTACTGCAGCACTGGTTTCTAAAAATCTTCATTTGAGTAAATATCTAGCAGCCGAATCAAATAGTTTTCAGTATATTCTACAGGAGTCTCTTATAAAGGGTATACATATATATATATATATATATATATATATATATATATATATATATATATATATATATATATATATATATATATATATGTATATATATATACACACATATATTTCATAATGTTTTTATAGAATTTATGGACTGAAATGGATGAATCCCTCTCTGGTCTGGTCCCGTTAGCTGTTGTTCACCGAGTCTGTGCTTCAAGCTGAGTGATCGCTGCATTAGCATGAGCTCTGGGAGCTGTGGGAGCTCTGGGAGCTCTGGGAGCTCTGGGAGCTGTGGGAGTTCTGGGAGCTCTGGGAGCTCTGGGAGCTCTGGGAGCTCTGGGAGCTCTGGGCCCAGTGCACTCTCTCAGGTCCACAAGCTGATTGATGCCCATCGGCGCTTTCTAGTCGACGTTAAGGGAAGCTCTGCAGCCTCTCCAGAGGTCAGAGGGCAGTTATTCCTAGAGAGACGAGATGCTAAACCTGCAGCGTTTATGATCACAGGCTGGATGTGTTTTTGATTTCTTTATTACTGCGTTTGTGTTCACATCAAACCAACATTTAGCGGCGCGAACAGGAACATATTGCACCCAACAATCTGTGTGAGAAACGATGATGTGAACCGTGTTGCATGATGCAACGCTGTTCACATCCCCGTAAAACCTCCATGACATAAACCAGTTCATGCATTTTAATAACTCCTTCACTTTCATGTCCTACAATCAAAGCGGTTCAGTGACGACGCACAGCAACAGCCGACGTCCTGCTCTCAGTGTTCACCTCCGAACCACGAATGCATCACGACGGGCACGAGCTTCCCTACCAACACGGAAAAATGTCCTTTTGTTTCTTTCTAAACTCAAAGTATGGAAGCCACAACACGCCAAAATCAAACAGCGTATTCCAAACAAAGTTTCCCTTTTTTTTTTTTTTAAAACAACAACCACGTTCTCAAATTAACCGTGTAAAACAAAGTGTGATTATTATTTATTTATTTTAAATATGTTATTTCTGCCGCTACGTCGTCGCTCACTGAAAACAATAACAAAAGACTTCGATGACGTTGTGAAGAAGCGAGGGATCATGGGAGTTGTCGCCTTCATTGTGAAACAACCACCATTGCTGATGAAACTTGAATAATGTTTGAAAGTCTTATTAAATATATTATTATGTAGTTCAATTCTAATGAAAGTAACGGGAGCTAACGTAGCATTCATTTGCTAGCTTACAAAGGAAGACTGCTGGAATGAGTCCTAAAAAGAAATCATCTTTTTAGTTCGATGCCTGAAATAATGTGTGTGATTTTAAGAGCTTTTAATGTTTTGTTCTACAATATTATTATTTATTTTTTTACATTTTGACCTGCTGAAGATGAGACGTTGTTTTCCAGATCCATCAACAAGATCTTCAAATATGTCCGATCGTCTGTTTCTCCATGAGAACTTCCCGATACCACTTCCACTACTTAGCCGCGCTGCCGTCGTGAGCTCTCGTCCCGGCGTGATAACGGCGTGTTGACAGAGCAGCAGCTGAGCAGCGTCCTCTCGCTGCAGAACACTGGACCGGTGTCACGTTACCGTGTCCTCAACAGACACAAAAAACACTCAAACAGCTTAAAGCCTCGTGACAGAAGAGACGGGAGACATCGCTATTGTCCGATAAAGTGAGGCTGCACAGCGAATCGGTTCTATTGAAACCACAATGTGGACGAATGCATTCATTCAAAAGCAGGAGCTGTTTGTTTAGGATACCATTTCAAATAAAGTGTGTTGGCGCTGCAGAGACGTCCCGACCTAAACGTCGTACGGGACTTTAAAAAATAGTTTTCCATTGAAAATGAGAATTATTATGTAAAAAAAAGAAAGTATCATTCCCTCTAATATCGCAGTTGTTATATCTACATTTAAAAAAATAAAAATAAGAGCGACTTTAAAGTGACACTTGCAGTGCAAAGTGTACGTTTCAGTTTTAAGTCAGGGAAATAAAATCAGGCTCACTAAAAAACCCAAACACAATGGAGCGAGTTGAACATGAAAGATGACGCGCATTAAAAATAAATAAATAAAAATGTAGATACGGAAGGTTGACACCTAATATGTCCTCGTATGGCATCTTACAGAAAGTTAACTTCCCATTTTTCGTGCGTTTTGTTACAAAAGTCCAGAAAAACGTGTCGGATTCAGCTTTTATCAGATTCCAGTGTTTAAATCGACTTAGTTGAGTTTAGGCAACAAAACTACTTATTTAGGTTCAGGAAAAGATCATCTTTTGGGTTAAAATAACTACAGAAGTGCTGTTACTGAAGTAGGCTCACACTCACACACACACACACACACACACACACACACACACACACACACACACACACGCTGACAGCGAGTTGTTTGTGAGGTTATTATCTAAGAGACAAGTGACCGGTCCTGAGTCCATCGTGTCACACTCGAGTCTTATCTGTTCAGACGCCAGAGCTCCGTCTTCCTCCACTGACCTCATCTCTATCAGACACCGAAGGGTTAAAAGGCTAAAAGGATTCTTCATCATAATCACCATCAACAAGCCGTGAGGTACTCAGAATACTACGACTCAACAACCACAAGAAGTGTATAGAAGTCTACGCTTCACGTGTTAGAAGTAAATGCTTCAGTATATAGAAGTATATGCTTCATGTGTTAAAGCTGCATTCTCTCTCCTGACCAGCAGGGGGAGACTCCTCTGGTTGTATAGAAGTATATGCTTCATGTGTTAAAGCTGCATTCTCTCTCCTGACCAGCAGGGGGAGACTCCTCTGGTTGTATAGAAGTATATGCTTCATGTGTTAAAGCTGCATTCTCTCCCCTGATCACCAGAGGGCGACTCCTCTGGTTGTATAGAAGTCTATGTTTCATGTGTTGAAGCTGCATTCTCTCTCCTGACCAGCAGGGGGCGACTCCTCTGGTTGTATAGAAGTATATGCTTCATGGGTTAAAGCTGCATTCTCTCCCCTGACCAGCAGGGGGTGACTCCTCTGGTTGTATAGAAGTCTATGCTTCATGGGTTAAAGCTGCATTCTCTCTCCTGACCACCAGGGGGGCGACTCCTCTGGTTGTATAGAAGTCTATAGAAAATGACTCTACTGTAAAATGCGGGTTATAAGGCGCACCCTTTTATAAGCCGCATCTACTGAATTGAAAGAAAAAGTGGTATTTAATCATAAACAAGCGGCGGCGGTTTATAAGCCGCTGGTGCTGCTGCTACCGCTACCAGCTAGCCTCTCCCAGCACCTCCACAGTGCTAGCTTGCGAGCTAGCTGTCTCTCTGTTTGTTCTTGTTCTCACAGCAGTGGTGGAGGTGTCGCAGGCTAATCCAACAGGACGTTATGGACATTGTAGCTTCTGTTGTCCTCTCTGCTGCTACATCACTAGCTAGCTCGCGCTGCTAGCTCGCAAGCTAGCGCTGTGGAGGTGGAGGGAGAGGCTAGCTCGCAGTGACGACGTCCACTTCTTAATACTCAGTCTCTGAGATGCTAAAGCTCCTGAAACAACAACCGCTAGCTTTTAGCTCTGAGGGAAATTAAAGTGTAACGACCACGAGATAACGAGGAGAGCCGACAGCAACGAGAACAAAGATGTCGTCTGAAGCGCTGCCAGAAAGAAGACATCGACCAAACCCGGGATTTAATACGAAACAATAAACATGCAGAACGTCTGAGTCCTCCAGTCTGAGTCCTCCAGTCTGAGTCCTCTAGTCTGAGTCCTCTAGTCTGAGTCCTCCAGTCTGAGTCCTCTAGTCTGAGTCCTCTAGTCTGAGTCCTCTAGTCTGAGTCCTCTAGTCTGAGTCCTCCAGTCTGAGTCCTCCAGTCTGAGTCCTCCAGTCTGAGTCCTCTAGTCTGAGTCCTCTAGTCTGAGTCCTCTAGTCTGAGTCCTCTAGTCTGAGTCCTCCAGTCTGAGTCCTCTAGTCTGAGTCCTCTAGTCTGAGTCCTCTAGTCTGAGTCCTCCAGTCTGAGTCCTCTAGTCTGAGTCCTCTAGTCTGAGTCCTCTAGTCTGAGTCCTCCAGTCTGAGTCCTCTAGTCTGAGTCCTCTAGTCTGAGTCCTCCAGTCTGAGTCCTCTAGTCTGAGTCCTCTAGTCTGAGTCCTCTAGTCTGAGTCCTCCAGTCTGAGTCCTCCAGTCTGAGTCCTCCAGTCTGAGTCCTCTAGTCTGAGTCCTCTAGTCTGAGTCCTCTAGTCTGAGTCCTCTAGTCTGAGTCCTCCAGTCTGAGTCCTCCAGTCTGAGTCCTCCAGTCTGAGTCCTCCAGTCTGAGTCCTCCAGTCTGAGTCCTCTAGTCTGAGTCCTCTAGTCTGAGTCCTCTAGTCTGAGTCCTCTAGTCTGAGTCCTCCAGTCTGAGTCCTCTAGTCTGAGTCCTCTAGTCTGAGTCCTCCAGTCTGAGTCCTCCAGTCTGAGTCCTCCAGTCTGAGTCCTTCCGTCTGAGTCCTCTAGTCTGAGTCCTCTAGTCTGAGTCCTCCAGTCTGAGTCCTCCAGTCTGAGTCCTCTAGTCTGAGTCCTCTAGTCTGAGTCCTCTAGTCTGAGTCCTCCAGTCTGAGTCCTCCAGTCTGAGTCCTCTAGTCTGAGTCCTCCAGTCTGAGTCCTCTAGTCTGAGTCCTCTAGTCTGAGTCCTCTAGTCTGAGTCCTCCAGTCTGAGTCCTCCAGTCTGAGTCCTCCAGTCTGAGTCCTTCCGTCTGAGTCCTCCAGTCTGAGTCCTCCAGTCTGAGTCCTTCCGTCTGAGTCCTCTAGTCTGAGTCCTCTAGTCTGAGTCCTCCAGTCTGAGTCCTCCAGTCTGAGTCCTCTAGTCTGAGTCCTCCAGTCTGAGTCCTCTAGTCTGAGTCCTCTAGTCTGAGTCCTCCAGTCTGAGTCCTCCAGTCTGAGTCCTCCAGTCTGAGTCCTTCCGTCTGAGTCCTCCAGTCTGAGTCCTTCCGTCTGAGTCCTCTAGTCTGAGTCCTCTAGTCTGAGTCCTCCAGTCTGAGTCCTCCAGTCTGAGTCCTCCAGTCTGAGTCCTCCAGTCTGAGTCCTTCCGTCTGAGTCCTCTAGTCTGAGTCCTCCAGTCTGAGTCCTCCAGTCTGAGTCCTCCAGTCTGAGTCCTCCAGTCTGAGTCCTTCCGTCTGAGTCCTCCAGTCTGAGTCCTCTAGTCTGAGTCCTCCAGTCTGAGTCCTCTAGTCTGAGTCCTCCAGTCTGAGTCCTCTAGTCTGAGTCCTCTAGTCTGAGTCCTCTAGTCTGAGTCCTCCAGTCTGAGGTCCTCCAGTCTGAGTCCTCTAGTCTGAGTCCTCTAGTCTGAGTCCTCCAGTCTGAGTCCTCTAGTCTGAGTCCTTACTTTGTGATTTTACTGTGAAACTTTCCTGAATCATCAGTTTAAAAAAAGAAAATCTCTGGCTAGCAAAACAACGACTTGATTCCACCTGGATCCAGATGAGAGGAGGCTCTTAAAGCAGCAGGTTAACATACAGTATATATATATATATATATATATATATATATATATATAGAGAGAGAGAGAGAGAGAGAGAGAGAGAGAGAGAGAGAGGGAGATATCTGTCCACATTCCTAGATAAGAGATAAGAGATGAAACAGTAACAGTCTCTCTCTAGACTCTTTAATCTCAGAGATGTCAGGTGGCGCAACTCAAAGGGTCCACAGACTCAGTGGGATTCCCTCCTCCTCTCCTCTCCTCTCCTCACCTCCTCTCTCCTCTCCTCACCTCCTCTCCTCCTCTCCTCCTCTCCTCCTCTCCTCCTCTCCTCCTCTCCTCTCCTCACCTCCTCTCCTCCTCTCCTCTCCTCACCTCCTCTCCTCCTCTCCTCCTCTCCTCCTCTCCTCCTCTCCTCCTCTCCTCTCCTCACCTCCTCTCCTCCTCTCCTCTCCTCACCTCCTCTCCTCCTCTCCTCCTCTCCTCCTCTCCTCCTCTCCTCCTCTCCTCACCTCCTCTCTCCTCCTCTCCTCTACTCACCTCCTCCTCCTCCTCTCCTCCTCTCCTCCTCTCCTCCTCTCCTCTCTCCTCTCCTCACCTCCTCACCTCCTCTCTCCTCCTCTCCTCTCCTCTCCTCCTCCCTCCTCCCCTCTTTCTCCTCCTCCTCTCCTCTCCTCCTCTCCCCAGCTGCTCCCACATTTCCATCCCTTGGTGCTCGTCCATGATAACGCCGCTCTGAGGAATCTGTACTGAACGCCGAGGCGACGCTGCATCAGACACACACACACACACACACACACACACCACACACACACACACACACACACACACACACTCGTGCACCCCCGCCCTCCTCTTCAAACTCCCCCGGGAAGCGTGCGCGCTCATCCCACTCGCTGCGTGTGAAGGATCACAGCAGCAGAGCGTGAGGTTGTTGGTTCTTCCTCCACTCACCGCCTCCGAGT
>JBAMJR010000149.1:792500-805000 GCA_038501785.1 Myoxocephalus aenaeus | reverse complement strand
TCATCGCTGCCTTTCAGGCGTTTATAGACGAACGACTCACGTTTACCGTTGTTTTCCATCCATCGCGTCCCGGTGAAGAATCTCTGCTCCGAGTCGTGTTAGAGGTCGTCCCTCCGTCGGGTTTCTCCTCCTAATTACGTCCCTGTCTTTCTGTTTGGTTAAATCTTTTAGCTCCCTTTCAGAGAGACCACTCCGGGGGTGAAAGGGCATTCTGGGTATTCTGTTCTGTTCTTTCTCTCCGTTCTTGTGATTTAAGTTCACGTCCTTCCTCCGTCTGCTTCCATCTGTTGGTCTTTTCTTTTTGGATTTGTTCCGTTCGTTCTCTCCATCCCAATCACGTACAGGTGCTTTCTATTTTGGAGAGTTTTATTTATTTATTGACGTACGACTCAAGTCAGGAGGTGACTTCCTGTCTGACTTTCTATCTGACTTCCTGCCTGACTTCCTGTCTGACTTCCTGTCTGACTTCCTGTCTGACTTCTTATCTGACTTCTTGTCTGACTTCTTGTCTGACTTCTTATCTGACTTCCTGTCTGACTTTCTATCTGACTTCCTGTCTGACTTCCTGTCTGACTTCCTTTCTGACTTCTTGTCTGACTTTCAATCTGACTTTCAGACTTTCTGGTCTCCGGACGAGGAGTCTGAAGGGGAGTCGGGATGAAGGCGACACAAACTACATCCTGATAAGTGCTGAACATTAAAAACATCACTCTAGTCAAGCAACGACCCATAATGCAACACTGTCTGGAGGAGACACTATCTGATGTTTTCCTAATTCTTGAAAATAAGACCATTTCCCGAAAAATCTTCTTCTATTCCGACAAATATGGTATTTTTAGAATGTCTTCTTATTACTAAAGAAAGAAAGAAAGAAAGAAAGAAAGAAAGAAAGAGGAATAACAAGGTTGATGAGGTCCTCATGTTGGTCCTCATGTTGGTCCTCATGTTGGTCCTCATGTTGGTCCTCATGTTGGTCCTCATGTTGGTCCACATGTTGGTCCTCATGTTGGTCCTCATGTTGGTCCTCATGTTGGTCCACATGTTGGTCCACATGTTGGTCCACATGTTGGTCCTCATGTTGGTCCTCATGTTGGTCCACATGTTGGTCCTCATGTTGGTCCTCATGTTGGTCCTCATGTTGGTCCACATGTTGGTCCACATGTTGGTCCTCATGTTGGTCCTCATGTTGGTCCACATGTTGGTCCTCATGTTGGTCCTCATGTTGGTCCACATGTTGGTCCTCATGTTGGTCCTCATGTTGGTCCACATGTTGGTCCTCATGTTGGTCCTCATGTTGGTCCTCATGTTGGTCCACATGTTGGTCCACATGTTGGTCCTCATGTTGGTCCTCATGTTGGTCCACATGTTGGTCCTCATGTTGGTCCTCATGTTGGTCCTCATGTTGGTCCTCATGTTGGTCCTCATGTTGGTCCACATGTTGGTCCTCATGTTGGTCCTCATGTTGGTCCTCATGTTGGTCCTCATGTTGGTCCACATCATAATTTTTGAAGCGAATATAGAAAACAATAATAGTTTCCAGCATGTCGAATGTGAGGATCTTTGATTATTTACATCTTTGATGAACAAACTGAACCTGAGAGAAACAGGAAACAGTTTTCTTGATAACTTGTAATTGTCTCTGTTTCAGACGGCCTCACCTCCATCAATATTCTTTCACCACTAAAGAAAGTCTTTCCAGATAGAAGCAGCGTGCTGACAGACGGGTGAACACGACAGCTTCCTTCTTCTAAAGACTTCTTTTACTTTTGTCCTGAAGAAATGAACCCAGCGCCCGCTGGTGAAACTCATCTTCATCGACTTCCTGTTTCCAATCTGCCAACGGCTCTGAATGAAGAGAGCGTTTCCTCGTTAGCTTCCTGCTATCACGACACGACACACACACACACACACACACACACACACACACACACACACACACACACATACACACACACACACACACACACATACACACACACACACACACACACACACACACACACACACACACACACACACATACACACACACACACACACACACACACACACACACACACACACACACACACATACACACACACACACACACACACACACACACATACACACACACACACACACACACACACACACACTTCAAACGGCGCGACGGTCCGAGGATTGAAACGCGGCCGGAGAGACAGAACGTTTTGGAGCGCGGCCACAAAAGGAATCCTTATTATTCCACAACGTTGGTTTTATGTTATTATTCAGCGCCTGCAACACGAGATGAATGGAATGGAACTACAAAGAAGTTCTACATGGAAAAAGAAGAAGGAATAATGACGGCGCGGTTTGGATTAGAGGCCGCGGGTCATCGTGAGAGGTTCGGTCACGGCAGCGTTTATAACAAGCTGCTGAGGACACTTTGAACGCCACTGCTGTCTCACTCCTACGAGTCTCACTCCTACTAGTCTCACTCCCACTAGTCTCACTCCTACGAGTCTCACTCCCACTAGTCTCACTCCCACTCTTCTCACTCCCACTAGTCTCACTCACTCCCACTAGTCTCACTCCCACTAGTCTCACTCCTACTAGTCTCACTCCTACTAGTCTCACTCCTACTAGTCTCACTCCTATGAGTCTCATTCCTACGAGTCTCACTCCTATGAGTCTCACTCCCACTAGTCTCACTCCCACTAGTCTCACTCCCACTAGTCTCACTCCCACTCTTCTCACTCCCACTAGTCTCACTCACTCCCACTAGTCTCACTCCCACTAGTCTCACTCCCACTAGTCTCACTCCTACTAGTCTCACTCCCACTAGTCTCACTCCCACTAGTCTCACTCCCACTAGTCTCACTCCCACTAGTCTCACTCACTCCCACTAGTCTCACTCCCACTAGTCTCACTCCCACTAGTCTCACTCCTACTAGTCTCGCTCGCACTAGTCTCACTCACTCCCACTAGTCTCACTCCTACTAGTCTCACTCACTCCCACTAGTCTCACTCCCACTAGTCTCACTCCCACTAGTCTCACTCCCACTCTTCTCACTCCCACTAGTCTCACTCACTCCCACTAGTCTCACTCACTCCCACTAGTCTCACTCCCACTAGTCTCACTCCCACTAGTCTCACTCCTACTAGTCTCACTCCCACTAGTCTCACTCCCACTAGTCTCACTCCCACTAGTCTCACTCACTCCCACTAGTCTCACTCCCACTAGTCTCACTCCCACTTGTCTCACTCCTACTAGTCTCACTCACTCCCACTAGTCTCACCCCTACTAGTAACACCCCCACTAGTCTCACTCCTACTAGTCTCACTCCC
Organism: Myoxocephalus aenaeus; assembly: GCA_038501785.1. Classification (NCBI taxonomy): domain Eukaryota; kingdom Metazoa; phylum Chordata; class Actinopteri; order Perciformes; family Cottidae; genus Myoxocephalus; species Myoxocephalus aenaeus. Next base: position 801,689 of record JBAMJR010000149.1, on the reverse strand, counting down.
ACTAGTCTCACTCACTCCCACTAGTCTCACCCCTACTAGTAACACCCCCACTAGTCTCACTCCTACTAGTCTCACTCCCACTAGTCTCACTCCCACTAGTCTCACCCCTACTAGTAACACCCCCACTAGTCTCACCCCCCACTGGCCGCCATAAGAGGAGTGAGGAGCCGACACACAGATTGATGGACCAACACATACAGACACACTGCCTCAAATACACTGAGGACAACAGAAGAACACCAGCGGCATGTGTGTGTGTGTGTGTGTGTGTGTGTGTGTGTGTGTGTGTGTGTGTGTGTGTGTGTGTGTGTGTGTGTGTGTGTGTGTGTGTGTGTGTGTGTGTGTGTGTGTGTGTGCACGCATCACATTCTAATCTGAGGAGATCTGACTCTGAGCTCTCTGAGGAGCATCACAGCTCTTTTCATTGCTTCCTAAACCGGACAGATATCTTGCCCTGAGGTTTACTGCTTCCACACACACACACACACACACACACACACACACACACACACACACACACACACACACACACACACACACACACGATCTGGTCTGCGTTAGCTAGGGAGGGGGGATCTGATTTCACCGCCTGAATCCATCCACTCAGATAGAGATGTGGACCCAGTGGTGTCATGTTACACAGAACTCAGACATGCAAATATAGTAATAATAATAATAATAATAATAATAATAATAATAATAATAATAATAATAATAATAATAATAATAATAATAATACATACTTTATACTCTACTATGATGTACTATTACTGCGTTTGTAGACTGTAGAGAGGAAGACATTTACTGAACTGAGCTCAGCTTCATTACATATTACTTTTATATTACTGTACATATTATATAGACTGTATATATTATATATAATGTATTATATACTGTACATATTATATAGACTGAATATATTATATATAATGTATTATATACTGTACATATTATATAGACTGTATATATTATATATAATGTATTATATACTGTACATATTATATAGACTGTATATATTATATATAATGTATTATATACTGTACATATTATATAGACTGTATATATTATATATAATGTATTATATACTGGAAAAGTCACATTTTTATCTTCTTTCATTTGTTTTTCTCCCTGTGTTCCTTTTCTCTTTCATTCCTCCATCCTTCCTTTCCTTAGTTTGTTGCATCACTCATTCTTTCCCTCCATTCTTATGCATGATGGTGCTAGCACTGCCGCCTCTCAGCCAGAGGGGCCGGGGTTCACATCCCGGTCTGGGTAACATGACACCACTGTGTCAATCAAGGTGTTCCTGTGGGACGAGAACACACGAGGATCCAGAAGACTTGTCTTGTCACACACACATATAAGTCTAAATGTTTGCGTTCCTCAAGGCTGGAACTCACAACCTGCTGGTCCCTCGGAGGAACGAGAGCCTGCGGAGCAACAACCGATGGAGATTGATGATGGCGCTCCATCAGGGCGACTCTCTGCTGCAGAAGAAGTGTGTTTAAACTCCTGCACACACTTTGTTATTTACTACATCAGGAGAGACTGAGGCTTCTTTGCATTATGTATTCAGCCGTAATGTGAACGCTGTAAAATCCCACTTTCTTCTCTGCCTTCAAACTCCTCAAATCAAATTCAACATCCTCAATGAACCTCAAACCAAATCCCTTCTGACTCAAAGAGCTGCAGAAGGATGAAAAGAGGGAGAGACACACACAGCTGATGCTGCTGCTGTGTGTGTGTGTGTGGGTGTGTGTGTGTGTGTGTGTGTGTGTGTGTGTGTGTGTGTGTGTGTGTGTGTTTGTGGTCAGAGATAGAGAGAAAAAACAAACAAGAGAGGGCTAAAGGCCTGTCTGGGGAGCAAGCCGGCAGGCTACTGATAAACACACACACACACACACACACACACACACACACACACACACACACACACACACACACACACATAATTGTGAACGTAATCAAAACACACAAACGACAAAACCAGTTCGTTCCACGTCTTTTTTGCGGCCGATTATTTACTGGCTGTTTGCCTTGTTGGCAGATTATCCTCATCCACTGGCACCTACATTGACCTCATCCACTGTGTGTGTGTGTGTGTGTGTGTGTGTGTGTGTGTGTGTGTGTGTGTGTGTGTGTGTGTGTGTGTGTGTGTGTGTGTGTGTGTGTGTGTGTGTGTGTGTGTGTGTTGTTGAGGGAGTGAAATATTCATTTTTTTCCCAAATGACTCTGCCAACAAGAACAAAAACAAATTGCTCTGTCATCACAAATTGTTTTGTCAAGTCACTGAGACACCACACACACACACACACACACACACACACACACACACACACACACACACCCTCCCCACTGTAATTGGATTTAAAATGAGAAAAAGACAACAGATTGATTATGAGGTCATTAGCCGGGCGCTGCGAGCTGATTGGCTGCCTGAGAGGCCGACAGCGAGCAGGAATCTGCATGCGAGCGCCGCCACGCGCCGGAGGACTAATCCAGCCGGTGAAAGAGATAAAGAGGAGCGGCGAGAAGGTCTGTGTTCGTCATCTGTTTCCATACGGAGAACGTGTTGCTGACATCATCAGGATGAGGAACAGAGAAGAAATCATCTCAGAAACGTGTTGAGACAATAATACACCTGAGATGTAGAGAATTAAGTTACAATATAATGAGAAGGAAAACGGTTGTAGCCTGAGATTTAGAGAATAACGAGTAGTTTAGTTGTTTAAACCTAACTAGTAGTTTAGTTAAACCTAACTAGTAGTTTAGTTGTTTAAACCTAACTGAGTAGTTTAGTTGTCTAAACCTAAAAAATAAATGAATAATAATATGTTTCCTTTATGGATCATAACTTATCAAAAAAATCATCATATCTCCCCAAAGTCTGAATGTAGTCAAACCCAGCTCCTTGTAGTCGTCCGAGCCTCTGGGAGCGTCTAAAGCCACGTGAGACTGACCTTTAAAGTAAAACATTTAGCGAGAAAAGAAAAGATCCCAGAAGAAATGCCCTAACTTTCTTCCTGGATATTGAACGCACCTCAAACCACAACATAGCAAAACGTGTGTAATATTTCAGATTTTGAGATGAATCAACGGGTGTTTCCTCCACAGTCTATTTGAAAGTATTGCCACACTCCGTTGGTCGTAATCTATCTAGAAAGTTAGCTGGTTGCTAACGGTACGAAAAATTATTTCCCCCAAAATTTGTGGAGCTCTATCTTGCTCATATTTATGGATTATGTTCCTGTGTAATTTATGTTAAAAACATGGAGAAACAAAGTCATACCAGGGATTTATGACCAGTAGAACTCAAGATATGAGCTCTATGAACCTACCTATGAACCTACCTATGAACCTACCTATGAACCTCTCTATGAACCTAGCTATGAACCTACCTATGAACCTAGCTATGAACCTAGCTATGAACCTCTCTATGAACCTACCTATGAACCTCTCTATGAACCTACCTATGAACCTACCTATGAACCTAGCTATGAACCTCTCTATGAACCTACCTATGAACCTCTCTATGAACCTACCTATGAACCTAGCTATGAACCTAGCTATGAACCTCTCTATGAACCTACCTATGAACCTAGCTATGAACCTCTCTATGAACCTACCTATGAACCTACCTATGAACCTAGCTATGAACCTAGCTATGAACCTCTCTATGAACCTACCTATGAACCTCTCTATGAACCTACCTATGAACCTACCTATGAACCTAGCTATGAACCTCTCTATGAACCTACCTATGAACCTACCTATGAACCTACCTATGAACCTACCTATGAACCTAGCTATGAACCTAGCTATGAACCTCTCTATGAACCTACCTATGAACCTCTCTATGAACCTACCTATGAACCTACCTATGAACCTACCTATGAACCTCTCTACGAACCTCTCTATGAACCTACCTATGAACCTCTCTACGAACCTACCTATGAACCTACCTATGAACCTAGCTATGAACCTCTCTATGAACCTACCTATGAACCTCTCTATGAACCTACCTATGAACCTACCTATGAACCTAGCTATGAACCTCTCTATGAACCTACCTATGAACCTACCTATGAACCTAGCTATGAACCTACCTATGAACCTCTCTATGAACCTACCTATGAACCTACCTATGAACCTCTCTATGAACCTACCTATGAACCTAGCTATGAACCTACCTATGAACCTCTCTATGAACCTACCTATGAACCTACCTATGAACCTCTCTATGAACCTACCTATAAATCTACCTATGAACCTACCTATGAACCTAGCTATCTACCTACCTATAAACCTACCTATGAACCTCTCTACGAACCTAGCTATGAACCTACCTATGAACCTCTCTATGAACCTACCTATGAACCTACCTATGAACCTACCTATGAACCTAGCTATCTACCTACCTATAAACCTACCTATGAACCTCTCTACGAACCTAGCTATGAACCTACCTATGAACCTCTCTATGAACCTACCTATCCACCTACCTATGAACATCTCTATGAACCTACCTATGAACCTACCTATGAACCTAGCTATGAACCTACCTATGAACCTCTCTATGAACCTACCTATGAACCTACCTATGGACCTCTCTATGAACCTACCTATGAACCTACCTATGAACCTAGCTATCTACCTACCTATAAACCTACCTATGAACCTCTCTACGAACCTACCTATGAACCTACCTATAAACCTAGCTATCCACCTACCTATGAACCTACCTATGAACCTAGCTATGAACCTAGCTATGAACCTACCTATGAACCTCTCTATGAACCTACCTATGAACCTACCTATGAACCTACCTATGAACCTACCTATGAACCTAGCTATGAACCTAGCTATGAACCTCTCTATGAACCTACCTATGAACCTCTCTATGAACCTACATATGAACCTACCTATGAATCTACCTATGAACCTCTCTATGAACCTACCTATGAACCTCTCTATGAACCTACCTATGAACCTAGCTATGAACCTAGCTATGAACCTCTCTATGAACCTACCTATGAACCTAGCTATGAACCTCTCTATGAACCTACCTATGAACCTACCTATGAACCTAGCTATGAACCTAGCTATGAACCTCTCTATGAACCTACCTATGAACCTCTCTATGAACCTACCTATGAACCTACCTATGAACCTAGCTATGAACCTCTCTATGAACCTACCTATGAACCTACCTATGAACCTACCTATGAACCTACCTATGAACCTAGCTATGAACCTAGCTATGAACCTCTCTATGAACCTACCTATGAACCTCTCTATGAACCTACCTATGAACCTACCTATGAACCTCTCTACGAACCTCTCTATGAACCTACCTATGAACCTCTCTACGAACCTACCTATGAACCTACCTATGAACCTAGCTATGAACCTCTCTATGAACCTACCTATGAACCTCTCTATGAACCTACCTATGAACCTACCTATGAACCTAGCTATGAACCTCTCTATGAACCTACCTATGAACCTACCTATGAACCTAGCTATGAACCTACCTATGAACCTCTCTATGAACCTACCTATGAACCTACCTATGAACCTCTCTATGAACCTACCTATGAACCTAGCTATGAACCTACCTATGAACCTCTCTATGAACCTACCTATGAACCTACCTATGAACCTCTCTATGAACCTACCTATAAATCTACCTATGAACCTACCTATGAACCTAGCTATCTACCTACCTATAAACCTACCTATGAACCTCTCTACGAACCTAGCTATGAACCTACCTATGAACCTCTCTATGAACCTACCTATGAACCTACCTATGAACCTACCTATGAACCTAGCTATCTACCTACCTATAAACCTACCTATGAACCTCTCTACGAACCTAGCTATGAACCTACCTATGAACCTCTCTATGAACCTACCTATCCACCTACCTATGAACCTCTCTATGAACCTACCTATGAACCTACCTATGAACCTAGCTATGAACCTACCTATGAACCTCTCTATGAACCTACCTATGAACCTACCTATGGACCTCTCTATGAACCTACCTATGAACCTACCTATGAACCTAGCTATCTACCTACCTATAAACCTACCTATGAACCTCTCTACGAACCTACCTATGAACCTACCTATAAACCTAGCTATCCACCTACCTATGAACCTACCTATGAACCTAGCTATGAACCTAGCTATGAACCTACCTATGAACCTCTCTATGAACCTACCTATGAACCTACCTATGAACCTACCTATGAACCTACCTATGAACCTAGCTATGAACCTAGCTATGAACCTCTCTATGAACCTACCTATGAACCTCTCTATGAACCTACCTATGAACCTACCTATGAATCTACCTATGAACCTCTCTATGAACCTACCTATGAACCTACCTATGAACCTAGCTATCTACCTACCTATAAACCTACCTATGAACCTACCTATGAACCTACCTATGAACCTAGCTATCTACCTACCTATAAACCTACCTATGAACCTACCTATGAACCTACCTATGAACCTCTCTATGAACCTACCTATGAACCTACCTATGAACCTCTCTATGAACCTACCTATGAACCTACCTATGAACCTCTCTATGAACCTACCTATGAACCTACCTATGAACCTCTCTATGAACCTACCTATGAACCTACCTATGAACCTCTCTATGAACCTACCTATGAACCTACCTATGAACCTCTCTATGAACCTACCTATGAACCTACCTATGAACCTAGCTATCTACCTACCTATAAACCTACCTATGAACCTCTCTACGAACCTACCTATGAACCTACCTATGAACCTACCTATAAACCTAGCTATCCACCTACCTATGAACCTACCTATGAACCTACCTATGAACCTACCTATGAACCTAGCTATGAACCTAGCTATGAACCTACCTATGAACCTCTCTATGAACCTACCTATGAACCTCTCTATGAACCTACCTATGAACCTACCTATGAACCTAGCTATGAACCTAGCTATGAACCTCTCTATGAACCTACCTATGAACCTCTCTACGAACCTACCTATGAACCTACCTATGAACCTACCTATGAACCTACCTATAAACCTAGCTATCCACCTACCTATGAACCTACCTATGAACCTACCTATAAACCTAGCTATCTACCTATCTATGAACCTACCTATGAACCTACCTATCCATCTACCCGTGAGCTCTACTCTAGTTTTTAAAGCGTGTGCAGACAGTTTGTACATGAACAGAAATGTGAGTCCCGGGGTTTAGAGATAAATAACAATAAATGACTGCATCGCTGCTCAAAACAAGATAATACAGACACACACAGAGAGCGATGACTCAGCAGAGATAACAATACATAAAGTTGATCTAGAGGAGAATGAACATTCTCACGGCATTATATTCTATATTTTGTGTTGGTCTTTTCTGTGTGTGAGTAAACTCTGCTGTCTCCTCTGAAGGACACCCGGAGGCCACTCGGGTTACCCATCATGCATCTGTCAGACTGCAGGATGCAGAATAAAGCTTCTCTTCCGTCTGCGGCCCGAGAGCTGACAGCCTCTCCTCCCGCCGTCCGGTGATTGTCTCCTTCTCGTCTCCTCCTCGTCTCCTTCTCGTCTCTTCCTCGTCTCCTCCTCGTCTCCTCCTCGTCTCCTTCTCGTCTCCTTCTCGTCTCCTCCTCGTCTCCTCCTCTCAAGGAGCTGAGCGGGGTTCGTCCTTGACTTTGATATTCAGCGTCTAGCGCTTCTCTCTCTAAAAGCCATCAGGCTTTAAAAACATTTTCTCTGGAGGACGCCGTTTTAAAAACAATATTCCTGATGGCCATAACTCATAATTTCCTCCGCTGGAGAAGTTTGCTGGAAATAATAACGCAGCCGTTAACTTTTGGTATCGATTTGTGCTCCAAAATAATTCAGGGATCAATTTTAATCTGCGTGTGAACGGCCTAAGGGAAATAACAAATTATGAAGTGGGTTCAATGTGACTTTATTAATAAGTTCTCTGTTCCTGCAGCGTTTCTTCACAGTGACGGAACCAGAAGCCGGATATCATGGAGGAGACGTCACGGTTCCTCACTCCTCAAGATAGTTATGTTTCAAAGGGATCCGACCAGATGACCTAAAAACATCTCCTGTTAAAATACCATAAAGTTCAACCAACAGGTTGGAAAACCACTTTTTAACAAACAGATTAAGAAAACATCATCTTTATGTATATAAACATGTGTTACATGAGTGATATGTAATATTGAGGTTACGTTCAGAAGCCCATGCTCTGCAGTGTTAACTTGGTGACGCAGACATGAACCCGTCACGTCTCACATGTGAAGTCTGACTGAAAGAGACCGTCAACGTCACCAAGCCGTTGTTATTATTATTATTGGTTTTATTGTTTGTTCTCTCCAGCGGCGGATCAATCAACGGTTTATTCAAATGTCACAAATTCACCCTTTAATCTCTTTTAACCCCTCGATGACTTTTTACTCTATTTATTATTTATTATTGACAGCGATCGAAGCAGTCAGGATGTGTTAGAGAACGTTAAAGACACACTCATGTCTATTGAGCACACACACACACACACACACACACACACACACACACACACACACACACACTCACACACACACACACACATACACACTCACACACACACACACACACACATACACACACACACACACACACTTGACGGTGCATCCGCAAACACGCAGTCTGCTAAACGCGGTGAGTTAATCATTCAGAAGATAATTAAAATCAATAAAGCAGAACAGATTCAATGAAAGAAGAAAGAAAACAACTATGACTAGAGAGAGGGAGAGAGAGAGAGAGAGAGAGAGAGAGAGAGGGGGAGAGAGAGAGGGGGAGAGAGAGAGAGAGAGAGAGAGAGAGGGAGGGAGAGAGGGAGGGAGGGAGAGAGAGAGAGAGAGAGAGAGAGAGAGAGAGAGAGAGAGAGAGAGTTACTCATATATCCTCACATGTATGAACCACATTCCTGCTCCCCAGAGGATCTACCATGGATGGTTATTTGTTATCTGTTGTTCAGGATCTCTGCAGCACAAGATTCATTCTTTTAAATTAGATCTTGACAAACATCTCACCTTCAACAAATATTGTGATTTCAATAGTTTAAAGTAGTCGTGCAGCCCCAGGGTTGGCCAGCAGGGGTCCACTAATACAGAGAAGAAG
>JBAMJR010000149.1:775000-787500 GCA_038501785.1 Myoxocephalus aenaeus | reverse complement strand
GAGTTCAGCGCCTCGCGGGCAGGAAGCTGCGCTCCACAGATTCAAAAAGCCTTTTGTTGAGGACAATGAGGACGTTTATTAATATGCAGAGCAGACGCGTGGCGGCGAAGACGTTTAGGACTCAACCTCTGCAGGCGGATACCCAAACCACGGGGAGGGCTGTTGTTAACTCCATTAAAGTCACCTTGTGTTGTTAAAGACTTCATGTAGAAACTAACAGCAAGGAGACAAGCAGGATGCAAGGTAAGGAGACACACAAGGAGACAAGCAGGATGCAAGGTAAGGAGACACACAAGGAGACAAGCAGGATGCAAGGCAAGGAGACAAACAATGAGACAAGCAGGATGCAAGGTAAGGAGACACACAAGGAGACAAGCAGGATGCACGGTAAGGAGACACACAAGGAGACAAGCAGGATGCAAGGTAAGGAGACAAACAATGAGACAAGCAGGATGCAAGGTAAGGAGACACACAAGGAGACAAGCATGGAGACAAACAAGGAGACAAACAAGGAGACAAACAAGGAGACAAACACGCCTCAAATTCAGTTTTTCCCCAAAAACCTCTCCATTAGTCTGCAGATGCAGTGACAGTGACAGAGCGAGCATGACGGGGAGATGGAGAGAGAGAGAGAGAGAGAGAGAGAGAGAGAGAGAGAGAGAGAGAGAGATGGAGAGACGGTTTGTGAACATCCTCCACTTCTGAACAGTCCCTCGTTCAGCCATGTCTCGTTCTTCTGGAGTTATAACGTGGAGAGAAGTCTGGATGAAGTCAGAGACTTGAAGTGAAATCTGATTGGAAGGTTTCTGTCGGCAGAAAGCCAACCAGAGGTCACCTCTGAGCCGACGGAAGCCGCTTCCTCTGCTGTTGCTCCACCAACAGGAAGTGCTGTCTGCATCCTGAGCACCAGAGGTCTGACCCACAGGACCGACCCAATGTCCTCACCACTGATAGAAACATCCAGATCCAGAGGTCTGACCCACAGGACCGACCCAATGTCCTCACGATAGAAACATCCAGATCCAGAGGTCTGACCCACAGGACCGACCCAATGTCCTCACGATAGAAACATCCAGATCCAGAGGTCTGACCCACAGGACCGACCCAATGTCCTCACGATAGAAACATCCAGATCCAGAGGTCTGACCCACAGGACCGACCCAATGTCCTCACGATAGAAACATCCAGATCCAGAGGTCTGACACACAGGACCGACCCAATGTCCTCACCACTGATAGAAACATCCAGATCCAGAGGTCTGACCCACAGGACCGACCCAATGTCCTCACCACTGATAGAAACATCCAGATCCAGAGACGGTTCGTGCTCACGAGGACGTCTGCGTCCGTCCAGCTGCTCGTTCTAACGCTCCACTTGTTCCGCCATTTCCTATGATTCCATTGTAGAAAGGTTTTGACACAACCTCCATGGGGAACCACGGGCACCAGAAGGACCTCACCAGCATCCCCTAAAGAACATGTCTGAGCAATGTCTTGTTCCAAAGAAGCCATCAGACATCCCACACACCACCAGCTGTTTAGTGGAGACGCTTTAGAACCATTTACTCCTGCCTGACATCGCAGATACAAGAACCAAAGATACCGAGATAACGAGTACCGAGCACCGATGAGGTACCGAGTGATACCGATCAGACACCGATCACCGATCACTGGTATCAGAACAAATTAGTGTTTTAGTGTTAAGGAGCTTATGTATTACTATTTGTGTCATCTGACTGTTTACAGTCTCATATTTGACTTTAAAAAAGGAGATTTAAGATTTCCTTTAGCTCGTCAGCCCCAGAGTCCCTTTGAAGACGCTTCCATGGTTTTGTCTGAAAGTCAAAGAGACTTCCTGCCAGCTCGCTGCTGATGCTTTAGAACTCGACATGAACCAATATCTGGGAACAAAACCCCCAAAAGTCTGCGTGCCTTTAAACGGATGATCTGCAGGATTGTGTAGCAGACTGGACGTGTGCATACATAGCAGATCCCCTCTGCAGGGATCTGCACATATAGATACACAGACACATAACACTGTGCATAGCCAGAGGAACACACACACACACACACACACACACTGCTATAATATCCAGTTCTATCAGGTCAGAGCAGGAATCAGATAATGACTTCTATCAAACAGCCCTCCAGAGTCGAATAAAACCTCCTCGTCTTCCTCCACAAGTAGCTTGAAGCGTGTGTGTGTGTGTGTGTGTGTGTGTGTGTGTGTGTGTGCAAAAGCCAACCATAGTCAGTCCAATAGCAGCTTACGTAGGAGGATTTGTAGCAGCATCAAGTTTACTGGATTTTGTGTTGTCGTATATATCCAGTGTGTGTGTGTGTGTGTGTGTGTGTGTGTGTGTGTGTGTGTGTGTGTGTGTGTGTGCGTGTGTGTGTGAGCAGCTGTGTCCTGACCAAAAGTTAGCCTTCATGATCTGATGGCCTGAGACATTGCTGCCGCTGCTCGTAAATTGTCTCGGACGAGGAGAGGGCAGACTGTGTGTGTGTGTGTGTGTGTGTGTGTGTGTGTGTGTGTGTGTGTGTGTGTGTGTGTGTGTGTGTGTGTGGGTTTATGAGACAGTGTGAACTAATGGCACATCGACGTGTGGCACACAGTAACTCCTCTTTCCTCTGGCGGCGCTGAGGAGCAACGAGTAGAAACATTTTGTAATATATTATAACAATAAGGTATAACACTGTAACCTCACAAGTTTAGATGAACGTTTTATAATATTGATTAAATATCTGTTGGGGTTTAGCATTTCAAAACCAACATTTCCACTGCGGTACTAACAGTTCCTCTGCCACACACCGCTGTATTTAAAGGGCCAGCAGCACCATAACATTCACATCACCACAGAAACATCAATCAGACGACGCCGCCTCAACAACGAAGAAAAGAGAAAAATAAAGAAAGGAAATTCTCAACTGCCGTTTTAATGGAATATTATTGTCATTGTGGACACGTGAGGATTATTATTATCATCTTCATCGTGGTCATCGTTTAGCTAATTAAAAAGATAAAGCTTCATTATCAGAATCATCATTCTACTTTTACACTAATATGTATCGACTTTCCAACTAAAACTTCAGTCAAAGACAAAATACCTATCATTTCTTTATGAGCAATGCATTAGTTATTGTATTTCTATTTCTATTAAACTGTCAAAGTTAACGTCTTCGAGATTTTCACTTATATTCACTTATTTATATTTGATGTCTTTTCATACTATCTTGTAGAAACAATGTAAACATTGTATCCATCACACAGTCCTTAATAAAAGGGATAAATATGAGAAACGCTAAAGAAAGCATTTATTGGAAAAGTGAAGTCTTTTATGATGACTTTGTTTTAAAAAGGTCCCCACTCTCAACGCGCTTTATTGTCATTTATAATTCATTTGTTTTCTCTCCACCTCAAACCGCAGGATGACCTCACCACGATCCGTTCCATCACACAGAAATAACTTTTATTTTCCACATGAAGTTGCTCGACTGTATATCAGAGATTAAAGATAACCAAGACGTCGCCCTGGAAATAACTTCAGAATCCAATTTCTGTTTAAAAAGCTGCAGGGGTTTGCCGGCTGGTATGCAGCGAATATAAAGCAGCGCATTAGATAGAAAGCAGCGCATTAGATAGAAAGCAACGCATGAGATAGAAAGCAGCACATTAGATAAAAAGCAGCGCATGAGATAGAAAGCAGCGCATGAGATAGAAAGCAACATATTAGATAGAAAGCAGCACATGATAGAAAGCAACGCATTAGATAGAAAGCAGTGTATTAGATATAAAGCAGTGCATGAGATAGAAAGCGGCGCATTAGATAGAAAGCAACGCATTAGATAGAAAGCGGCACATTAGATAGAAAGAAGTGCATTGGATAGAAAGCAGCGCATTATATAGAAAGAAGCGCATTAGATAGAAAGCAGTGCATTCGATAGAAAGCAGCGCATTAGATAGAAAGAATCACATTAAATAGAAAGCAGCGCCATATATAGAAAGCAGCGCATGAGATAGAAAGCAACGCATGAGATAGAAAGCAACGCATAAGATAGAAAGCAACGTATTAGATAGAAAGCAGCGCATTAGATAGAAAGGAGCGCATTAGATAGAAAGCAGCGCATTAGATAGAAAGCAGCGCATTAGATAGAAAGGAGCGCATTAGATAGAAAGCAGCGCATTAGATAGAAAGGAGCGCATTAGATAGAAAGCAATGTATTAGATAGAAAGCAGCGCATCCATCCATTAGTATGAGGACCAGATCAATCAGGATGAGGACCAGATCCATGAGTATGAGGACCAGTATTTCATACTAGTTGTTCTCTGAGTAATAATATGCCAGCGACTACATTTCATCATATAGTTCGGACCTGATTGAGGTTAAAATAATGTTTAAGTATAAGCTGCACTTCTAGAAAGTGTTCACCTTTCAGCTAACGTCATGATCTTCACCCTCGGACGCCACCCCGTGCTTCCTGACGAAGCATAAAAAGGTCCACAGAGGAAAGCTGCTCGGAGTCCTTCGGGTGGAGAACTGCTAATTACTAAACATAACGGGCCTCTGTGAGCGGCGGCTGCACCAGCCAGCGGTCGCCATAAAAAGGTCAAGAAGGAATAAAAAAAGGAAAGGGAACTACCTCCTCCTCTACTCCAGAGAGCGACCTTTAGATCACATTTTACGAGTGCTGAGATTGTCTATTTCCTGCTGTCAGAAGGCAAAAAAAGAGAAAAGTCCCATTTCCCTCTCAGTTTCAATAGACTGAACTTCCATTAAGTCATAAGGGGTTTTTGGAAGAGCCATTAGCGGCGTTATCTGGTCCGCCGTGAGACGGCAGCAGCGATGCAAGCGGAGGACGAGACGGAGCTTTGTAGAGAGTCTCAGACGGCGGCTTGGGGAAAAGGCACTTTCCATTTATCAGCCGCTGCAGACTAACTGGACGGACTTTTATTATCAGCATCAACAACGACTACAAGCAGCGCTCCGGTCTTCAAGCGCAGCGCTGCAGACGGCGTTTGGTGCTCGCTCATTGGAGCGTGCAGAGATATTGGTCTACTTAGTTCACTGAATGTCGCATGAATATTTGAAAAAAGAAAGAAAGACGAGACCGTCTTCTCTGATATGAAGTCCCGGCTGATGTTAACTGGGAGAGACTGGCTCTCCGCCGGCAGCCAAACACAATATTTGTCAGCGTCTCGTGCGGCGGTCGACACCAGCAGCCTCTTCGGGCCTCCCAGACGCCACTCAGGGCGGCCCGCCAATCATATCTGACGGAGGAAGCAGCTGGAATCTGTCCAACGATCCAGTTCCCCGCTCTGGGTTTTGAATTATTAGTCTGCATCGGACGATATCGCCATCACCACATTATTCATTCATTCATTCATTCATTCATCCGTTGTCCAGAATGTGGAGCAGAGTGAGACCTCCTTACTCATCGGAGCTCCTGTGGGATCATTTGTGATTTTTTTTTGGCAAATTCCTCGACTGGGCAGAAAGCATATGTTTTACTGCACAAGTGGGAATAAACTCACTGGAAATTAATCCACATCTGATTGGACCACAACTCTGACGATTCAGTTGTCTTTTATTTAGTGCAAATCATCCAACCAATGGAATCTTATTTGAACTTTCTCGCACCAGTGTGCAAGGACCTGGTACCGTAAACGTTGGGTTATAAGCCGCTCCTACGGCCGGTCAGTGTCCCCGCTGTAGCTAGCGCTGCCGCTGCCACTGGCCGCTGCCGCCGCCACTGCCCGCGTCCCCTCTGCCCAAGTCGGATGTCGAGCCTGGTCCCGCCACCTTCGGTGGCCTTCAGGGAGCTAGCGGAAGCTAGCGGGGAAGTAACGGAGCGCTAGCAGGAGCCCCAGCTGGCCACAGCGGGGAGCCAACGGGGACACTGACCGAAGGTAGCAGCGGCTCGTAACCCGACGTTTACGGTAAATGAACTTGAATTGGAACTGCGTGTGTACATCTATAATAATTGTAAATCAGCCCAAATCATACCAGTAGGAAACCACATGAGACGCTCTGCGTTTAGAAGAAAGCCGGAGAAGCTTTTAAAGAACACTGACACCAACAATGGAAGTGACATTCTGCTGCTTCTCTTCAGGAGGAGGCAACCGGGCTGACAACACGATTACACTTTCTCAAACGGTGTCCTCTACGCTTTGCAGACACTTGAAGGGGAATTTGGAATTTAACGATCTTTGAAAAAAAAAAGGGATACGCTGCATTATTGAGCCAATATGAAACGTCTCCGTCGTTACGGCGAACGTCTCCCACCAGATCCTCACATCATGGAGGAAATAATCAAATGCACCGCTTTAAGATTCTATTCATGTGGTTCTGCTGGCTCCCTCTGTCCTCCTCCCTCACTTCCTTCTTTCCTCTCCCCCTCATTAATATGGCGGCTTGAGATTCACTTTCCATAACCTGGCGCTCCGGGTGCTCGGCCTCCTCCTCTCACGATGAAGTACAAGCGGCGTTCCTCCTGCAGGTTAATTGAGGCGAGGGTCGGGTCGCCGCTGTAAACACAGACCGTCGCAACGATAACGCAGCACTTTCACACCGCTCGCGATGAAGAGGAGGACGGAGCGGACCCACAGCCTCTGGGCCGCATTCATATTTAATATCCAGTTCAATATTCAATGAGCGTTTTGCTGCCAGCAGCTCGATAACCCGGCGATGAGAAAACGACGAGGCGTGCTGGTTAACATTATGTTGGGCTTTTTTAGGCCTTTTTTTTTTTTGCCGAGCAAAAGGTCTCTTCTCCGCAGAACGTTTAGGAAACGGGACGAGACCACAATGCTGAAATGAATTATTGATTTATTAATCCAAAGGGAAGATTTGCTGCTTTGTTTCTTCTGTTTTTGAATCGTTGGAACCGACGATCGTCTTCATGTGTCGGGAGAACAAGAAGCACGAAGAGGTCCTCCTGAACTATGACGGAGATTCAATTTTTTTAATGTTTTACACAAAATTATGAGTCGGCAAAGTATGAATTAAAGGCATAAAGGAGTTAAATGAGTTAAAATACTTAAAGGAGTTAAAGGAGTTAAAGAAGTTAAATGAGTTTAAATAGTTAGTTAAAGGAGTTAAAGGAGTTAGTTAAAGGAGTTAAAGGAGTTTAAATATTTAGTTAAAGGAGTTAAATGAGTTAAAATACTTAAAGGAGTTAAAGGAGTTAAAGAAGTTAAATGAGTTTAAATAGTTAGTTAAAGGAGTTAAAGGAGTTAAATAGTTAGGTAAATGAGTTAAAGGAGTTAAATAGTTAGTTAAAGGAGTTAAAGGAGTTAAATAGTTAGTTAAAGGAGTTAAAGGAGTTAAATAGTTAGGTAAAGGAGTTAAAGGAGTTAAATAGTTAGTTAAAGGAGTTAAAGGAGTTAAATAGTTAGTTAAAGGAGTTAAAGGAGTTAAATAGTTAGTTAAAGGAGTTAAAGGAGTTAAATAGTTAGGTAAATGAGTTAAAGGAGTTAAATAGTTAGGTAAATGAGTTAAAGGAGTTAAATAGTTAGTTAAAGGAGTTAAAGGAGTTAAAGGAGTTAGTTAAAGGAGTTAAAGGAGTTTAAATATTTAGTTAAAGGAGTTAAAGGAGTTAAAGGAGAACAAGACGCACAAAGAAGTCCTCTTGAAACTATGATGGAGATTATTCTTTTGTTACGTTTTACACAAAATGATGAGTCGGCAAAGTATGAATAACGAGAGAAGGCGGCAGCTGCAGCCAGAAACAAAAGACAGTTTAGTGTTATTGTCCGTTGCTTCATCAGCTCCCCTTCTTCTGGAGACTGAACCCAACATTCTGTTGTTGTTGTTGTTGTTGTTGTTGTTGTTGTTGTTGTTGTCTTCCCTCTGGTTTCTCCTCGGCGGAGCAGCTGTTCAGAGTCTCGGCCTTGAAGACGTTCAACACGCAGCTTTCATCAGATTGAATGCTCATCAGGATGCAGGAGAGGAGCTCTGTGATCAGGGAGCTCCAGCACTAACCAGGCCTTGAGTGTATCTCACACACACACACACACACACACACACACACACACACACACACACACACACGCACACACACACACACACACACACACACAGTGAACACCCCCTTTCTTGCCTCACCCCTTATCCAATCACACTTAAGCGTGATGTTGTTGTCCATTAGCATTGACTGGCTTTGCTGACGCTGGCAGAAAAAAGGTAGCGTCTCTCTCTCACACACTCTCACACACACACACACACACACACACACACACACACACACACACACACACACACACACACACACGCCCTCACTTCTAACCTTGAGAGCCTCATTAGCAGATCACAGGGCGGGGGAGGAGCAGGAAGTAGTTCTGCGTGACGGAGAACTTCAGAGCCTCATTTATACAATATTGTGTTACGGAAAACATGAATAAAATATATTTCTGACACTATTTTCTGATTTGATGCAAAAAGAGAAATGTGAAACTCCCTCAATAAAACCCTTTGACTCTAATATGTCCACAAGAAGTTTGTCTTCATCAAATGTTCAGATGTCTCTTCTGGAAATGAACATTTCTACATATTTGATGTTGATTGTTGTAATCAAAGAAATTGCCTTGATGTAATTAATCAAATGTTACCATATTGTCCCCATATTTAAATAGTGTATATTTCATGTTTATTCTGTGTTGAATGTACAATTTGAATCTTCACAATAACTTGAAAGTGCAGTCGCTAAACTCCTTTATACACAGAGAAACTCCTTTATACACAGAAAAACTCCTTTATACACAGAAAAACAACTTTATACACAGAGAAACTCCTTTATACACAGAAAAACTCCTTTATACACAGAGAAAAACTCCTTTATACACAGAAAAACAACTTTATACACAGAGAAAAACTCCTTTATACACAGAAAAACTCCTTTATACACAGAAAAACTCCTTTATACACAGAAAAACTCCTTTATACACAGAGAAAAACTCCTTTATACACAGAGAAACTCCTTTATACACAGAGAAAAACTCCTTTATACACAGAAAAACTCCTTTATACACAGAGAAACTCCTTTATACACAGAAAAACTCCTTTATACACAGAGAAACTCCTTTATACACAGAGAAACTCCTTTATACACAGAGAAAAACTCCTTTATACACAGAGAAAAACTCCTTTATACACAGAAAAACTCCTTTATACACAGAGAAAAACTCCTTTATACACAGAAAAACTCCTTTATACACAGAAAAACTCCTTTATACACAGAAAAACTCCTTTATACACAGATAAAAACTCCTTTATACACAGATAAAAACTCCTTTATACACAGAGAAAAACTCCTTTATACACAGATAAAAACTCCTTTATACACAGAAAAACTCCTTTATACACAGATAAAAACTCCTTTATACACAGAGAAAAACTCCTTTATACACAGAAAAACTCCTTTATACACAGAGAAAAACTCCTTTATACACAGAGAAACTCCTTTATACACAGAGAAACTCCTTTATACACAGAAAAACTCCTTTATACACAGAAAAACTCCTTTATACACACCTCAGAGTTCTCACCTCAGAGCCTCAAAGCTCTGAATGACTGGGAACCACTTACACGCTGTAATGTACTTGGACACACTCACACACACACACACACACACACACACACACGCACACACACACACACACACACACACACACACACACACACACACACACACACACACACTGCAAACAGTGAACTGAAACACTCCTTTGATCGTACACTTTTTTGTGTTTGCTGTGTATTCATTCTGTTGGTATTGATGTGGACCGAAACAGGTGTGTGTGTGTGTGTGTGTGTGTGTGTGTGTGTGTGTGTGTGTGTGTGTGTGTGTGTGTGTGTGTGTGAGTGTGTGTGTGTGTGTGTGTGTGTGTGTGTGTGTGTGTGTGTGTGTGTGTGTGTGTGTGTGAGTGTGTGAGAGAGAGATAAATGGATGATTGACATGTGCATGATGACTATTTGCATCTTCTTGGACGTGTGCAGCGCACAACCACACACACACACACACACACACACACACACACACACACACACACACACACACACACACACACACACACACACACTTCATGTGTGTGTGTGGTTGTGCGTTGCCATGGCGACACAGCGGCGTTCTCACGTCCAGCAAGCTGATGAGGAGGGAGGAAAGGAGGAAAGGAGGAAAGGAGGAAGGGAGGAAGGGAGGAAGGGAGGAAAGGAGGAAAGGAGGAAAGGAGGAAGGGAGGAAGGGAGGAAAGGAGGAAAGGAGGAAAGGAGGAAGGGAGGAAAGGAGGAAGGGAGGAAGGGAGGAAAGGAGGAAGGGAACACAACATGGACACAGGGGAAGATCAGTGGGCCTTTCCCATTCCTCCGTGTGTGCATCCTCGCTTCCTTTCCTAGTTTCCTTTCCTCGCTTCCTATCCTCATTTCCTTTCCTCGCTTCCTTTCCTAGTTTCCTTTCCTCGCTTCCAGTGTGTGTAGTGTAGTACAGTGTGTGTAGTACAGTGTGTGTAGTGTAGTACAGTGTGTGTGTAGTACAGTGTGTAGTGTAGTACAGTGTGTAGTGTAGTACAGTGTGTGTAGTGTAGTACAGTGTGTGTGTAGTACAGTGTGTAGTGTAGTACAGTGTGTAGTGTAGTACAGTGTGTAGTGTAGTACAGTGTGTGTAGTGTAGTACAGTGTGTAGTGTAGTACAGTGTGTGTAGTGTAGTACAGTGTGTGTGTAGTACAGTGTGTAGTGTAGTACAGTGTGTGTAGTGTAGTACAGTGTGTGTGTAGTACAGTGTGTAGTGTAGTACAGTGTGTGTAGTGTAGTACAGTGTGTAGTGTAGTACAGTGTGTGTAGTGTAGTACAGTGTGTGTAGTGTAGTACAGTGTGTAGTGTGTAGTGTAGTACAGTGTGTGTAGTGTAGTACAGTGTGTGTAGTGTAGTACAGTGTGTAGTGTAGTACAGTGTGTGTGTAGTACAGTGTGTGTAGTGTAGTACAGTGTGTGTAGTGTAGTACAGTGTGTAGTACAGTGTGTAGTGTAGTACAGTGTGTAGTGTAGTACAGTGTGTAGTGTGTAGTACAGTGTGTAGTGTAGTACAGTGTGTGTAGTGTAGTACAGTGTGTGTAGTGTAGTACAGTGTGTAGTGTAGTACAGTGTGTGTGTAGTACAGTGTGTGTAGTGTGTAGTACAGTGTGTGTAGTGTAGTACAGTGTGTAGTGTGTAGTACAGTGTGTGTGTAGTACAGTGTGTGTAGTGTGTAGTACAGTGTGTAGTGTAGTACAGTGTGTAGTGTAGTACAGTGTGTGTGTAGTACAGTGTGTGTAGTGTGTAGTACAGTGTGTGTAGTGTAGTACAGTGTGTAGTGTGTAGTACAGTGTGTGTGTAGTACAGTGTGTGTAGTGTGTAGTGTAGTACAGTGTGTAGTGTAGTACAGTGTGTGTAGTGTAGTACAGTGTGTGTAGTGTAGTACAGTGTGTAGTGTGTAGTACAGTGTGTGTGTAGTACAGTGTGTGTAGTGTGTAGTGTAGTACAGTGTGTAGTGTAGTACAGTGTGTGTAGTGTAGTACAGTGTGTGTAGTGTGTAGTACAGTGTGTGTAGTGTAGTACAGTGTGTGTAGTGTGTAGTACAGTGTGTGTAGTGTGTAGTGTAGTACAGTGTGTGTAGTACAGTGTGTGTGTAGTACAGTGTGTGTAGTGTGTAGCGTTCGTTAGTCAGAGCTTCTGCAATCACTGTTGACCTTTAAGACGAGGGATCGATTCTGAGGACAGAGAGTGAGGCTGCTGCAGTCACACACACACACACACACACACACACACACACACACACACACACATGCAGACCTCTAAAGCAGTGATTCTCAACTGGTGGTCCACGACCCACTAGTGGGTCGTGGACCCGTTTTCAGTGGGTCGCCAGTATGACCAGTACAACCAGTATGACCAGTACAACCAGTACAACTAGTATGACCAGTACAACCAGTACAACCAGTACAACCAGTATGACCAGCATATAAACATGAAATATATTATCTCCATTTAATGGCAAGCCGTGAAGGAAAAAGTAACAAAATATTTAGTTTGATGATTCTAAACTGTAAGAATGTGATTCAGAATTCGACTGGGACAGAGCACCTCTCCCAGTGCTCCCAGTGCTCCCAGTGGACACATTTCCTCCTCCCTCTCCCTCCCAGTACGAGTGGGTCCGTCACCATGGCAACAGGCTAAACAGCGAGGCGGCGTGGGTTAAGCATCACTCAGCCGATATGTATCACCCACTTAGGCTTTATGGCCTTATGATGGGGAGTGTGTGTGTGTGTGTGTGTGTGTGTGTGTGTGTGTGTGTGTGTGTGTGTGTGTGTGTGTGTGTGTGTGTGTGTGATAGATTGTTCTGCTAATGAGTCGCTCAGGTTCTCTCCTGCTGAGCGAGGCCTGTGATTGGTCGAGGTTTGTCTCTCACATACGAACAGCAACGTTCTGAGTTCTCCGAGCGAGAGAGAGCTTCTCACCTGACTCCTCACCT
>JBAMJR010000149.1:765000-770000 GCA_038501785.1 Myoxocephalus aenaeus | reverse complement strand
ACACACACACACACACACACACACACACACACACACACACACACACACACACTCCCCTGATGGCACATTCTCTGTCCACAACTGCTGTGTTCTAATCTAATTATGTTTTAATAGTTTTGTTTCATCACAGCTGCCTGTGAAAAGGTTAACCTTTAATAAATAAATGATTAATGATTCTCTCTCTCTCTCTCTCTCTCTATATATATATATATATATATATATATATATATATATATATATATATATATATTCTCTCTCTCTCTCTCTCTCTGGGTGTAAAGCATGCTCACTCGCCCAATCCGCCTCAGCAGCTCATGATGTATAAAAGCTCAGAGAAGAAGAGGTGGAAGTGTTCTGAACTTCAGGAGAGAGAGAGAGAGAGAGAGAGAGAGAGAGAGAGAGAGAGAGAGAGAGAGAGAGAGAGAGAGAGAGAGAGAGAGAGAGAGAGAGAGAGAGAGAGGCTCTCGGCTGTAATTGTTTTCCCCCGTGGTAATCTCGCCCCGATGGCTACTCCTCCTTCACGGAACAAGCAGCGGCCATCTTGGTAACGAGAGGCCACGCCCCTCCCTCTGACTACTGGGGCGGTTTGGTTCTGATGACAGCGGGACGTCTTCACCGGCGGTTCTCACACTTTTTTTATGTTAGGGTATTTTCTAAATGTGACATTTGAAATCTTCAACTCGACTTCACAAAGCGATGAGCAGAAGGTGCTGCAGCGTGAGGGTTCTAATAATGAGCTTTATCACATGGAACTGGGTTCCTGCTTGAAGAACTGAACATATTCTGCATGAATATTTGCTCAACGTGCAGCTACAGCTCTTCTTCCAGCAGCACAACCGTTTCAGAGAAGATGTGAGAGGAAAAGATTCAAGTCTTACTGAACTTGACTTCCATTGATGGAGCGTTCAGTGAGATGACTTCACTGTGAGGAACGTTTAGGAACGTTTAGGAACGTTGAGGAACGTTGAGGAACGTTTAGGAACGTTGAGGAACGTTGAGGAACGTTTAGGAACGTGTAGGAACGTCTTCATCACGAGGAGAGGAAGAACCGACTCATATTCATATCCTCATTTTCCTCTTTGGGTGTGAAACATGATTCTGAGGCTGAAACCTTCTCCGTCTGTTCATGCCCATCGAAAGGAAAGGAATCATTGTATTAATAATTAAACATGATTAATATCCGTGTGCATGTAAATACATTCATATTCAATGTGTTTCTCTGGAATTTACTCTTAAAACTGTCCTGTTCATTTTGCACTAAAGTATATGAAGTGGAGAGAGGAAGAGCGAGGATGAAGAGGAGAGAGGAAGAGCGAGGATGAAGAGGAGATCATCATCATCGTGATTGTGAGAATAATAATTAAAAAGCATGATTAAAACGAGGGGGAGGAGCTCAACGAATAAAGCCACTAAAACACACACACACACACACACACACACACACACACACACACACACACACACACACACACAGATTAGCCGGCTCTCAGTGAGGCGGCGTGATAACAGACTGATGAACTCTGATCATTTAATCCTCTCAAACACAAACAGAGCTGATCCACTTCTCCTCTGTGACTCTGTCCATCCTCTGCTTCATTTCTGTCTTTCTTTCTTTCTTTCTTTCTTTCTTTCTTTCTTTCTTTCTTTCTTTCTGCCGCTGAACATAATCTGACAGCAGCCGGTCCCCGTTAATCTGGCAGAGATCTCCGGTTCAGAGATCCGACCTCTGACCCCTCAGATAACCAGTCTTCCTTCCTCAGAGCTCAGCGGGAGAAACGTCTTCAACAGAAAGTTACTGACTATAACTACTGCAACTCTACAAGCTCCTCTAGAGGAGATCCTGCAACTCTACAAGCTCCTCTAGAGGAGATCCTGCAACTCTACAAGCTCCTCTAGAGGAGATCCTGCAACTCTACAAGCTCCTCTAGAGGAGATCCTGCAACTCTACAAGCTCCTCTAGAGGAGATCCTGCAACTCTACAAGCTCCTCTAGAGGAGATCCTGCAACTCTACAAGCTCCTCTAGAGGAGATCCTGCAACTCTACAAGCTCCTCTAGAGGAGATCCTGCAACTCTACACGCTCCTCTAGAGGAGATCCTGCAACTCTACAAGCTCCTCTAGAGGAGATCCTGCAACTCTACACGCTCCTCTAGAGGAGATCATGCAACTCTACAAGCTCCTCTAGAGGAGATCCTGCAACTATACAAGCTCCTCTAGAGGAGATCCTGCAACTCTACACGCTCCTCTAGAGGAGATCCTGCAACTCTACAAGCTCCTCTAGAGGAGATCCTGCAACTCTACAAGCTCCTCTAGAGGAGATCCTGCAACTCTACACGCTCCTCTAGAGGAGATCATGCAACTCTACAAGCTCCTCTAGAGGAGATCCTGCAACTCTACAAGCTCCTCTAGAGGAGATCCTGCAACTCTACAAGCTCCTCTAGAGGAGATCATGCAACTCTACAAGCTCCTCTAGAGGAGATCCTGCAACTCTACAAGCTCCTCTAGAGGAGATCATGCAACTCTACAAGCTCCTCTAGAGGAGATCCTCCAACTATACAAGCTCCTCTAGAGGAGATCCTGCAACTCTACAAGCTCCTCTAGAGGAGATCCTGCAACTATACAAGCTCCTCTAGAGGAGATCCTGCAACTCTACAAGCTCCTCTAGAGGAGATCCTGCAACTCTACACGTTCCTCTAGAGGAGATCCTGCAACTCTACAAGCTCCTCTAGAGGAGATCCTGCAACTCTACAAGCTCCTCTAGAGGAGATCCTGCAACTATACAAGCTCCTCTAGAGGAGATCCTGCAACTCTACAAGCTCCTCTAGAGCTTGTGAGCGCATGAGATCCACGCTGGCGTTAAAGCACCGTAATCATCCGCCACACATATCCACACACACACAGCTTCATGAATAAATATGCAACACTTTACTCGTCAGCAACAAGCAGCAACCACGTGGAATTATTGATTAACTTTTGATCGATTAGCTATTGATCGAGCATAAAACTGTCGGGGAAATATAGAGTTATTCAACCGAATATGAATAGTTAAACCCAGAAGGAGCCGGTTATTAAAGACTCATCAGCGGATGCAGGGCTTTGTTTTATTATTACGTGCACAATGCACGTGAGTTTTGGCATTTGGAAAAAAACAAATGACCTTTTCCAAATAAATTGATGTGAAATTAAAATCAAATTTGCCCGCGGTGCATTAGGAACAGTACGTTTTTTGTTTTGCTAATGCGCTCCTTAATTAAGCTAATGACATCTGAATCAGGAGGAGCCACTTGACTCCACGCAGCACCCGGCGGCCTCGGTGACTCCCTGGATGACTCCCTGGATGACACCCTCGGCCTCGATGACTCCCTGGATGACACCCTCGCCGCTGTGAGGACTCATGCAGCTGCAGAGAAGCACCTCGTCCTCTGAATGTGAACAAATATGATGCGAGCATCATATTTGTTCACATCTCTCTTGTTCACGTCTGCAGAGCCGGAAGGTGAAATGAAACGCGTACTAACGGCTGGCTGGCGGCCCTAAAGCGCTAACTTTCACTGCAGCAATGCATCATGGTCTTTATACCTGAACTAAGACATTTACAGCAATTTCACAGCGATACTTTACTGTTATGATGGGTACTGTTAGGGTGGGGCGGTAGAACTGACCTCAGAGGATCTTTAGTATCTTTAGCTTGTGATAAAAGAAAACAACTGGATGCATCTGGTAGTGGAAGGTATAGAGAGGAAGCAGAGATTATATTCTAACTGGGGGGGCTTCTGAAGGATTGCCGTCCGCACCGGTTGAACAACGGTTTGAATCCATAAATCCATAAACTTCTGGCTGTGCACATCCATCACGGCATAAACTGGGAGCTGCAGAGAGCTGCAGAGTGCCGCATCACAGCGGCTCCAAACGGCAAAAAACGAACGCGGCTAATGCAGGTAGCTTCATGAGCTTAATGAGCTTTATTAGCTTTATGAGCTTTGTGGGCTTAATTAGCTTTATTAACTTTATTAGCTTTATTAGCTTTATCATCTTTAGTAGCTTTGAGATATACAAATATACATAAAAAATGTATAAGAAACGTGTTTTCAGGAAAACTTCTGATTTACTGCAACTTGAAAGATTTAAAGAGATGTTGCTTCTCCAGCGAACATTAAATATGAGAAACGAGTCTTCTGATTCTCGCCGGACGACGACGACAGGAAGTGAGCGACAACGGCGGAGGAAGAGGAAGAGGACGAGACGCAGGATGTCCTCATCAGTCTTGTTGGTTTCATCCGGATAATGCACCTCCAACCAAGGTGACGACGTCGCCTCTGCCGAACCCCGCTCTCCCTGCCAGATTCATTTCTGCACGCTGTCCCTTTAAGTGCCACCGCAACATTAATCCAGCCTGAAATCAAGAGATTGCATCTTCACCAAAACCCCCACAACAACAATAACAACAAACACAGCCATCAGTAAAGATCAAAGCCATTTATACATCGCAGCGTCACCGCCGTCTCCCCGACGCCACATAAATCGCCGGCGCCCTTCAAGGGAGAAGCGGCGCCGGCTTATTAAAGAGTCCGAGTGGCACTCTGGTTCCCTGCTGAAAGTCATCGTTTACACCTTCTGGAGGTTGTTAGCGGCAATGAGAACGTTTAAATGCACTCACAAACGCTGTTAAAGTGCCGTCGCCTCCGTCGGCTGCTCCGTCTCAAGGTCGACGTGGTCCCGCCCTCTGCGGCGAGCTCAGAGAACGAGACCTGCTAAGTACATAACTCATAACAACTACACAGAACCCGAGGAGATACGCCATATAGACGGATATAAATCAACAAATACGGAGAACGTAATGCATTGAAACGGTTGGCGACCGACTTTCTGCAACCAAGGTCGTCTTTCTGTATATTCTGAGGTCAAATATCCAAATATTATTTGTCAATTCAAAAGCTTTCGTCATTTCACTACA
Source organism: Myoxocephalus aenaeus (assembly GCA_038501785.1). Lineage (NCBI taxonomy): Eukaryota > Metazoa > Chordata > Actinopteri > Perciformes > Cottidae > Myoxocephalus > Myoxocephalus aenaeus. The sequence goes on along the minus strand of JBAMJR010000149.1, from coordinate 765,047 downwards.
ACGCAGCTCAGCCGCCGGAGCGTCCATGAACGCACCGCCGAGGAACA
>JBAMJR010000149.1:755000-760000 GCA_038501785.1 Myoxocephalus aenaeus | reverse complement strand
TTGATGCCGGCTCTGTTTGGACGAGGAGGGAGTCGATCTCATGGCTGAACAGCTGGAGGGTTGAAGCTGCAGGATTCCCCAAATCACCTCCGTCTGAATCAAAAGACCACTGTTTACCCACGAAGCGTGCAGGGTGTTGATCACAGCCCTTCCTCTCGGAGAGGAAGACTTCAATGCAGCGTTAACCCTCTGGGCCATGGCGTCATTTTCTCGATTTTACATAATTTCTTAGCCCTCCTGTTATCTTTGGGGTCAATTTGAGCATTTGAGCTATTCATAACTCCATCAATGTTTTATTTAAAGGGATGTTTAGGTAGTCAACAAAACAAACATAAAGTATCTGACACTTAAACTTGGGAAAACATTTAAATTCTAATCATTTTCTGGAGTTTTAAATTGACCCCAAGGGTAAAAGATGTCAGTACATGTGAAGGTAACAGGAGGGTTACATTCACCTTCTAAGGCATATGAGATACATACTCATGTTTTACATCATAATGAGGCACCATTGTCATAAGGCAAAAGTGTAAAGAGAAAATATGACAATTTTTGATAGTTTTGGTGCTAGAAATTGTTTTACCAAATGTCTTAGGTTCACAAAAGCAGTGAAATATATGAATACAATGGGAGATACATATAAATAAATGTCTAAAACCCAATTTTGTTTTAACATTTTTTGAGTAGAAATGTGGTCTTTCACACCTTCACCAAAATGATAAAATGTATTATCGCGAAGATATGACTATATTTACAAAACGTAAACATTGTCAAAGCGCAGGCCGGAGTGTTAAAGTCGTCATTTGTGTGTTTGTCTTTTTGTTTTTGTTTGCATCACATATTCAAACTCATCATGAATATAATAAAACCATTAAGAAGCTCATTACTGAGCTCATTCTCTCCGGAGCTCAACTCATAACACATAAATACATAAATACATAAACACATAAACACATAAATATGACACAAAGCACAGCGCTCAACAATAAAACACTGCTTGATATTCTGCATTAACGTCAGCGATCAGATATCAAACTCTTCAAATGTTTAATTATGAATTGATGAAAGATTAAGAAACTATTTGTTGAACATAAACAAAGCACCGTATCGGCCTCTTTATGGAACGGCGGTTCATAATTAATAAATGCTCCTTAAAAGATGAATGAGTCCTTCTCACGGAGCCACAGGGCGTGAATAATTCAGGGCGTATTAATTAATGAAGCTTCAGACTTTTTCAAGAAGAGAATCAGGTTCATATTTCATATTTACATCCTCATTGTCTCCTCCTCTTTGGTTCTATATGGATTTCATTTATTGATCTCAACAACGAGGCGGATCAATTATGAATGATGGAAACTGAGATTGAGCAATAAGAGGAGACTAATATCCGGATCAATATTTATCTGAGCCCGTTGGAGCTTCTGGAAATCTGGAAGGCAAATGTGATGGAAGTTAATAATTGGAAACCAAAGTGTGCGTTTGAGACGGTTTATTTTTCACGATCAACGGTTCATGAAATCTGTCCTTCTGGGGTTTGAATTATATGTTGAGAAATATTTTAGAGGATTGTAATTTTCTTCCATAAATAAACCGTCACCAACTGAAAATCGGACCGATTCCAGAAGTGAAATCTTTTAATTCAATTCAATTCAATTCAATTCAATTCAATTCAGTTTATTTTATATAGCCCAACATCACAAATACAAGTTTGCCTCGGAGGGCTTTACAATCTGTACACATAACATCCCTGTCCCGGGACCTCACATCGGATCAGGAAAAACTCCCCTAGAAAGATAGTAAAAACCCTTTCACAGGGAAAAAAGGGAAGAAACCTGAGGGAGAGCAACAGAGGAGGATCCCTCTCCCCGGATGGACAGAAGCAATAGATGTCATGTGGCCAGAATGAATAGCGTAGTTACAGCACATTCAATGAATATGACAGAAATTATTCATATAATGAGTATTAGGCATGGTCCATGATCCTGATAATCCATGAAGCAGAAGGCGGTAGAGAGGAGGGGGGCATCAGAAGGGCCATGGCAGCAGGCAGGACCAGTTCCAGGCCGGTTCCATCAGCAGGGCCATGGCAGCAGGCAGGACCGGTTCCAGGCAGCCATGGATCCATGGCAGGAGGGGTGGGGGGGGGGGGGGGGGGTGGGGGCGGCAGGACCCGGGCCAGGACCCGGGGTAGGACCCGGGGCAGGACCGGTTCCAGGCAGCCATGAATCCATGGAAAAAGAAAGTAGAGTTAGTAATGTGCATTGAAGAGACAATAGTTTATCCAGATGGAGAGAAAGAAGAGGAGAGGAGGAGTGAAAGAGGAAGAGAAGAGGAGCGAAAGAGGAAGAGAAGAGGAGCTCAGTGTATCCTAAGATGTCCCCCAGCAGTCTAGGCCTATAGCAGCATATCTAGGGGCTGGACCAGGGCAAACCTGAGCCAGCCCTAACTATAAGCCTGAAACAGCCCTAAGTATAAGCGCTATCAAAGAGGAAAGTCTTAAGTCTACTCTTAAATGAGGTGACTGTGTCTGCCCCCCGGACTGAAAGTGGAAGCTGATTCCACAGAAGAGGAGCACGATAACTGAAAGCTCTAGCCCCCAACCTACTTTTTAAGACTCTGGGAACCACAAGTAACCCTGCATTCAGTGAGCGTAACGCTCTGGTGGGGTAATATGGCACTATAAGCTCTTTAAGATATGATGGTGCATCACCAGCTAAGGCTTTATAGGTGAGGAGGAGGATTTTAAATATGATTCTCGATCTTACAGGAAGCCAGTGGAGAGCAGCTAGTACAGGAGTAATGTGATCTCTCTTCCGAGTCCTTGTTAGTACACGAGCTGCAGCATTCTGGATCAGCTGGAGAGACCCAAGGGACTTTCCGGAGCAGCCTGATAATACGGAGTTACAGTAATCCAGTCTTGAAGTAACAAATGCGTGGATCAATGTTTCTGCATCGCTTTGAGACAGGATGTGCCGGATCTTTGAGATGTTCCGTAGGTGAAAAAAGGCAGTCCTTGAGATCTGTTTCACGTGGGAGCCAAAGGATAGGTCCTGGTCAAAAATAACTCCGAGATTCCTTACGGTGGTGGTGGATGCCAGAGCGATGCCATCCAGGGAAACCATATCGTCAGATAGTTGATTTCTGAGGTGTTCTGGGCCGAGTAGAATAACTTCAGTCTTGTCAGAGTTCAGCAACAGGAAGTTGCAGGTCATCCAGGTTTTGATGTCTTTAAGACACGCTTGAAGTTTAGTGACCTGGTGGATTTCATCTGGCTTGATTGACAGATATAGTTGAGTATCATCGGCATAACAGTGAAAGTTTATGGAGTGTTTTCTGATAATATTGCCTAAAGGAAGCATATACAAGGTGAATAAAATTGGTCCAAGCACAGAACCTTGTGGAACTCCATGACGAACGGCGGTGGTCATCGAGGCCTCATCGTTTACAAATACAAACTGAGATCGATCTGATAAATACGACTTAAACCAGCTTAATGCTGTACCTTTAATACCAATTGACTGGTCTAGTCTCTGTAATAAGATGCCATGGTCAATGGTGTCAAATGCTGCACTAAGGTCTAACAGGACAAGTACAGAGACAAGTCCCCTATCTGATGCAACTAGAAGGTCATTAGTAATTGTCACTAGTGCTGTCTCTGTGCTATGATGCTTTCTAAATCCTGACTGAAATTCCTCAAATAAACTATTGTTATGTAAAAAGTCGCACAACTGATTTGCGACTACCTTCTCCAGTATCTTAGAGAGGAAGGGAAGGTTAGAGATAGGTCTGTAGTTAGCCAACACCTCTGGATCCAGGGTGGGCTTTTTAAGAAGAGGTTTAATTACAGCTACTTTAAAAGACTGTGGTACATGACCCATTAGTAAAGACCCATTGATAATATCTAGTACAGAGGCACAAATTAAGGGTAAAACTTCTTTAAACAGCTTTGTCGGAACAGGGTCTAGGAGACAGGTAGAAGATTTAGAAGTAGAAACCATTGAAGACAGTTGGTCGAGGTTGATGGTAAAAAATCCATCCAGACGCACAACAGGGCCCACAGCCTCCTCCATGGTCATCCCACCTGAGGATGGACCGGCAGTAGTCGAGGGCAGGAGATCACCGATCCTGTCTCTAATGGCCATAATCTTATCATTGAAGAAGTTCATAAAGTCATTACTACTGAGGTCTATAGGAATACACGGATCCACCGAGCTATGACTCTCAGCCAGCCTGGCCACAGTGCTAAAGAGAAACCTAGGGTTGCTCTTGTTTTTCTCTATTAGTGATGAGTAGTAGGCTCCTCTGGCATTACGGAGGGCCTTCTTATATGTTCTCAGACTATCCCGCCAAACCAACCGGGACTCCTCCAGACCGTTGGAGCGCCATATGCCCTCAAGCTTCCGTGATGCTTGCTTCAATATGCGGGTCTGAGGGTTGTACCATGGAGCGAGCCTCCTTTGCTTAATGATCCTCTTTTTTAGAGGGGCTATCGAGTCCAGCGTCACTCTCAGTGAGCCAGTAGCACTATCGACGAGCTGATCAATCTGGGAGGGAGTAAAGTTAGCACAGGAGTCATCTGTTATATTGAGACATGGTAATGAATTAAATACAGAAGGAATCGCTTCCTTAAATCTAGCAACAGCACCGTCAGTTAGACATCTGGTGTAAAAACTCTTGCCTAACGCTGTACAATCTGGTAGCATAAACTCAAAAGTTATAAGGCAATGGTCTGATAAAAGAGGGTTCTGTGGAAACACTACTAAATGCTCCACATCAATGCCATATGTAAGAACAAGGTCGAGGGTGTGGTTAAAGCAGTGAGTCGGTTCCTGTACTCTCTGACAGAAGCCAATCGAATCTAACAATAAGCTAAATGCAACACTAAGGCTATCATTGCTAACATCCACATGAATATTAAAATCACCTACAATAATAACCTTATCAGTCTTAAGGACCAAACTTGACAAAAACTCAGAAAATTCAGATATAAATTCGGAGTACAA
>JBAMJR010000149.1:722500-750000 GCA_038501785.1 Myoxocephalus aenaeus | reverse complement strand
AGTGGGATGGAAGAGAGAGAGAGAGAGAGAGAGAGAGAGAGAGAGAGAGAGAGAGAGAGAGAGAGGGAGAACTGATGGGCTCCATGTCGAAGGAGAAATCAAGAACACTAATAATTACGCAACACCCAACCATCTGTGTTCATCTCTTGAAGACGAGTCAAATAAAACACTTCAACTTAATTATGTCTTGTTACATTGTTGTAAACACGTACATTACATTTGGTCTCTGCATTTAACCAGTGGGCTGCAACTGGGAGCAACTGGGAGCAACTGGGAGCAACTGGGAGCAACTGGGAGCAACTGGGGAGCAACTGGGAGCAACTGGGAGCAACTGGGAGCAACTGGGAGCAACTGGGGAGCAACTGGGAGCAACTGGGGGTCTTGCTCAAGGACTCTTCGACATGGGAGACCGGGGATCGAACCAGCTACCATGCGGTTGGAGGAAGACCACTCCACCAATGAGCCGCAGCCGCTCTATTATATTGTATTATTGATGCAGTGCAGTGTTGATTAGAGAGAGTTCCTTCAGTTTGGTTGCAGGGCGACCGCTCCACCCCCACCACGCCAAACCTGAACCAACCAAGACTCGTGAGCTCAGTCTCCTGATTCTGACCCTGCAGCACACAGACTGTGGATCTGTACACCATCACTATACTACTACTACTACTACTACTACTACTACTACTACTACCACTACCACTACTACTGATACTAATACTACTACTGCTGCCACATCTTTGCCACAAAGCCTTTCGGCTACCTAACCGCTGCATAAGGAGCATATTCAGCTGTCTGGCTGTAACAGACAGATTGCTGCCGCGGTGCAAACAGAAACTCAGATTTGTGTGAAAGAACAAACAGCTGGGAGAGAACCGAGGGCGAGAGGGAGATAGAGAGAGGGACGGAGGGCGTGAGACGATGAGAAAGGCCGACAGTAGAATAAATGATTCAGCCGGAGTCACCGCCTCGGAGGTAAAAAGCTCTGCAGGCGGCGGGCGAGCGGTTGACCTCTCAGGGCTCCGGAGGCCGAGCGCTCAGCAGGAGGTGAGTAACACTGCGATGACACACTCGCTATGAGACGACCGTCACTCCACATCGCTCAACGCAAAGACCTCCGGGGGTCACGGGCCGCCCGGTGAGCCCGGTGAAGAGGTTTTACCGCTCAGGGGTAAAGGCGGTGCTAACAGGTCACGGCTTTTTGAGATTTTGAGACTTTCAAAAAAAGGTAAAAACAGCAATGTTGGATCGGTAGAAACCACAGAAAGGTCCATTTGAAGTGGAATACATCCCACGATTTAGGATTCAAGTCTGGGAAAGTACCAGAATTGAATTATCGTAATGACAAAAAAAGTATCAAAAGGTGAAAATTATCATATTTTCAGTTATGGCAACCAAAGCTGATCCTGGTTGCCAGAAAAAGGCGGTGAAATGTGATTCATCTAAACATGATTGGAGAATATTCCAAATGTTTAGTGGAAGAAGAAACCCACTGGCATGTATTTCAAAAGGAGATTCTGCAGCAACAGAAACTGCTATTAAATATGAATATTAAGAAGCAGAAGTGAGACATGCTTCCAGCGGTCGCCGTGGTCTCTTCTCTACAGGACTCATCAGACCCTGGTCCAGAGGTACCAGGTCCTCTGGTCCAGGTCTCTGCTGCTCATGGATCTGATTGGTGGCCGTGTCATCGTCGTGTATTGGTTGTCATTGCTGCCGCCTCTTGGCTCGTTTCCCGCATTAATTCCCTGTTGTGTGCATTGTGTCGCGTCCCTTCACGGTGAGAGTTGCTCGGCATAAATCTCGAGACTCTCCTGTCTGGCAGCGCTCTTCCAAAGGCTTTCGAGCAACGATGATTCATGAAAGTTGACTCGTGCGGTTTCCCCGCTGAGAGGTTAATAAATCAGGAGGCCGCGCCCCCCGAGCCGCGCCGGCCGCCGACGCCGTGGAGCCGATAATTGCACAGTTTAACCGGCGGGCCGCGTTCTGGATAATTGGAATCGCTCGCCTGCTGAACGGCGGCGGCTAAAGCAAGCGAGGTAATTCTCTCAATGTATTCTTGAAGGTGTAATCACTTCCATCTCGTCCTCCGAGGTGAGCGGCAGCGGTGTTGTTTGTGTAAACAAATGAAGCGGCGCGGCCTCGGGCCGACGCCGCGGCGCTCCATCTCTCTCCAGACCCAGAGGCATGCTGGGAGACCGCGGCCGCTCTGTGGTTCCACAGAGTCCTTCAAAACACAGACATCCCAGGAGTCACGCCGAGTTACCCGGGGGGACATGCGGGAGCGTGCACGAGGAGCGTGCATGAGGAGCGTGCACGAGGAGCGTGCACGAGAGGAGCGTGCACGAGAGGAGCGTGCACAAGAGGAGCGTGCACGAGGAGCGTGCATGAGGAGTGTGCACGAGGAGCGTGCACGAGAGGAGCGTGCACGCCCGGTTCACACAGCCAACAGTACAACAGTCCTCTCTTCACCAAGAAACAACATCCAGAGTAAGCGGTGAAAGAACAGATTTATTACAGTTAGATAACAATAAATATTAAAATAAAACCAAAGGCTACTAAACTAGTACTGGACCATAACTGGTACTTGGTTATGTTAAGGCCACATGAGAACTGCTTTACACGGACACGCCCTACTTTCCTTCAGCCTACTTTCCTTCAGCTCGTTTCCTTCAGCCTCAATTCCTTCTCCCTACTTTCCTTCTCCTTAGTTTCCTTCAGCCTTCCTCGTTTCCTGCAGCCTACTTTCCTTAATTCTACTCTTCATTCTACTTTCATTCAGCCTGCCTTGTTTCATTCAGCCTGGTTTCCTGCAGCCTTGTTTCCTTCAGCCTTGTGTCCTTCTCCCTACTTTCCTTCAGCCTGGTTTCCTTCAGCCTTGTTTCCTTCAGCCTTGTTTCCTTCAGCCTTGTGTCCTTCTCCCTACTTTCCTTCAGCCTGGTTTCCTTCAGCCTTGTTTCCTTCAGCCTTGTTTCCTTCAGCCTTGTGTCCTTCTCCCTACTTTCCTTCAGCCTGGTTTCCTTCAGCCTGGTTTCCTTCAGCCTGGTTTCCTTCAGCCTTGTTTCCTTCAGCCTTGTTTCCTTCAGCCTGGTTTCCTTCAGCCTGGTTGCCTGCAGTCTGGTTTCCTTCAGCCTTGTGTCATTCTCCCTACTTTCCTTCAGCATGGTTTCCTTCAGCCTGGTTTCCTTCAGCCTTGTTTCCTTCAGCCTGGTTTCCTTCAGCCTGGTTTCCTTCAGCCTTGTTTCCTTCAGCCTTGTTTCCTTCAGCCTGGTTTCCTGCAGCCTGGTTTCCTGCAGCCTTGTTTCCTTCAGCCTGGTTTCCTTCAGCCTGGTTTCCTTCAGCCTTGTTTCCTTCAGCCTGGTTTCCTTCAGCCGGGTTTCCTTCAGCCTGGTTTCCTTCAGCCTGGTTTCCTTCAGCCTGGTTTCCTTCAGCCTTGTTTCCTGCAGCCTTGTTTCCTTCAGCCTGGTTTCCTTCAGCCTGGTTTCCTTCGGCCTGGTTTCCTTCGGCCTTGTTTCCTTCAGCCGGGTTTCCTGCAGCCTGGTTTCCTTCAGCCTGGTTTCCTTCAGCCTTGTTTCCTGCAGCCTGGTTTCCTGCAGCCTGGTTTCCTTCAGCCTTGTTTCCTGCAGCCTGGTTTCCTTCAGCCTGGTTTCCTTCAGCCTGGTTTCCTTCAGCCTGGTTTCCTTCAGCCTTGTTTCCTGCAGCCTGGTTTCCTTCAGCCTGGTTTCCTTCAGCCTGGTTTCCTGCAGCCTGGTTTCCTTCAGCCTGGTTTCCTTCAGCCTGGTTTCCTTCAGCCTGGTTTCCTTCAGCCTTGTTTCCTGCAGCCTGGTTTCCTGCAGCCTGGTTTCCTTCAGCCTGGTTTCCTGCAGCCTGGTTTCCTTCAGCCTGGTTTCCTTCAGCCTTGTTTCCTTCAGCCTTGTTTCCTTCAGCCTTGTTTCCTGCAGCCTTGTTTCCTTCAGCCTGGTTTCCTTCAGCCTGGTTTCCTTCAGCCTTGTTTCCTTCAGCCTGGTTTCCTTCAGCCTGGTTTCCTGCAGCCTGGTTTCCTTCAGCCTGGTTTCCTGCAGCCTGGTTTCCTTCAGCCTTGTTTCCTGCAGCCTGGTATCCTGCAGCCTGGTTTCCTTCAGCCTGGTTTCCTTCAGCCTTGTTTCCTTCAGCCTGGTTTCCTGCAGCCTGGTTTCCTTCAGCCTGGTTTCCTGCAGCCTGGTTTCCTTCAGCCTTGTTTCCTGCAGCCTGGTTTCCTGCAGCCTGGTTTCCTTCAGCTCCTGCCTTAGTGCACAGAGCTCTCTGGGGAGTCTGAACTTGTTGCATTAAGTCGCAGTGCCGCCGTCACATCACTTAAGAGTTGTTCCTGTCGAGACGACTAGACGTCTCGTGCTCAACGCCGTCCCGTCTGTCCTCCTGGTCTACTTCCTGCTCACGTGTCTGCAGAAGTGAATCTCTTTGTTTCCGCGGCTGACAGACTGACACCGGCGCCTGATGGATGCTTCCCAGATTGCCAAAACTTTTTTCCTGCTGTCAAATTATACTGCAAAAGCTTCTGGAGAACATCTGGGACATCGTGTCACTGTGTCTCAGCTCCTTCTGTTCTTACCCTTCACAATAAAAGCCTCAAGACATAACATGCAGGTTTCATATGTTCCTGGTAATGCGTCACGCCGCAGTGTGTAAAGGCCCTACAGCTTCATGAGTGTACAATCTATATCGTCTCTGACCTAATACTCTTATACTGGTGAGCCACCACAGGAAATGACCTCACGTCTCATTGTTCTCTCGACCTCAGAGGAGCACGTCAAACACGTCAAAGTGCTTCATCATAAATAATAACTCATTTGGCGATTCCACTCCTTGGATCATCAGAAGAAGAGCTCTAAAATCTCCACGACGTTTTTAGCTTTCTAAAAACTAATTATCTCCAAAAGAAAGTCTCCATTCAGCTTCTGTTGGTCTCCGTTTCCGTGTTTTCTTTAAAGCTTTATTCATATTCATGCAGCCATTAAAATAAATACATCTATTTGCTTTGTGAGCGTCTGCTGAACAGAAGCTTTCACCACTTTCACTTCAGAAATTGCAGCTTTTTAAGGTTCTTTGGCAAAAGGTCATATTCACAATATAAAATAAGTCTCACAAGAAAACGCTCTGACTTTTTTATATTTCTGTAATTCAACGATACACAAAGTCAGACTAGAAATAAATAATGATATACATTTATTCTTCTTCTTCTGACACCAACCCTGTCTTTTTGACTTTGACTTTTCAAAGATCTGCTTGTTGAATAACTCTCACGTTTAAAAGCCATTATTCAAAACCAATGATGAGACTGAAAACTGTTGTATATTTTATGGTAAATGGTACATTTTGCCCGAGGACGTGTGGCATGGACTAGAGGAGCCGGGGATTGAACCACCGAGCCTCTCATTGAAGGTTGACCTAAAAAAAAAGGCGGTAACCTGTGAGGAACTCACACTATGTAGAACTTTATTGTAGAGCTATGACGCTCAACAATAAAGACATTAATAAACAGTTGTACATCCCAGGAAGTGAGCTAAAGGCTAATTAAAAAAGTAAACAAATACGAGGTCATCGGTAGTTTCATGCTAATTGGCCCAATTGGAAATAAAATCTTGCACACACGAGTCTTGGAGTCGCGTGGAGAAAGAAGATGTTGGTGGTTCACGACGTCGACGAGGAGACGAGCGCCTCCAGCGCTGAGCTCCGTGAGGTCGGCCTCGTCTCCACTGAGATGGAGGGGTGAAGATGTCAAACTGAAGCTGGTGTATGTTTATATGAAGAGAGCAACCAGAAGACGTGAGCATTATCAACCACATGATATATATTTATAGACTCTTGTTTCTGAGGTAATTTTCAAAGAGAAAGCCACTCAAAATCTAGCAGCTCCTCATTCAAAGCAGCCTGAAAGTGTAATAAATCTTTGAAAAGGTAACGACCAGATTCTTCAGACCAATCGGCAACAGCCGAGTGTTCTTCGGCTCTTCTCGCAGAACGTGACCCGACTGCGTGGCTGAAGCTTTGAGAGGTTCTGCAGCTCGTACGGCGGGCACAAGGAAACCCGACCCGGCTCGTTACCTAACATTCTCTAACCCAAATCATAAACAATATGTGAACATTCTCTAACCCAAATCATAAACAATATGTGAACATTCTCTAACCCAAATCATAAACAATATGTGAACATTCTCTAACCCAAATCATAGCACAATATGTGAACATTCTCTAACCCAAATCATAGCTCAATATGTGAACATTCTCTAACCCAAATCATAGCTCAATATGTGACCATTCTCTCTGCAAAGGTTGACTTTGATAAAGTGAAGCAGAACACAGTCAGAGAGGGTTTAGAACAGAGAACATTCAGGCGAGGTCTCATTGGGTCCATTGGGGCTATTTGAATGCTATTTGAATTTTCTCATGTACCAAACCATATATTTCACTTGTATATTACTTATGGTGTTCAATACATCCAAATACAGCAGTTTTGGGTCTTTCTTTCATGAAACAAGCTATGATTTACAGTTTTATACAACAACCACTCAGCCTTGGATTGGTTTTTACCCGTCGCCTGGAGGCGGCCTCTCGTGCCTCTCGTCGCCTACGGATATTATTCACCAGCTGGCGACTGCCGTTTCAAACGGAGGTAATTGTGGTTTTGATCCCGGTTGTTAACATTCCTGAGCTGCTCCTGGCGATCACAGTCATGCACCTAATTGTCCTGCTGTGGGAACCTGGCAAAACCAAACCCTGTTAATTATATCAAGTGTTCAGTGTGTGTGTGTGTGTGTGTGTGTGTGTGTGTAATATTAAAAAAATTATATAAATATAAATCTATAAAGAATAATATTACAAAAATGTATAAAAATGTATTAATTAATAAATGCCCTTTGCTTGGGCAGCGTCTCTCTCCCTTCAGCCCTTGACAGCTCACATTAACGATCAGAAAGGAGCAGCAGATGGTCGGATGCTGATCCATCGCACCGCTGGAGCTCTTCCTGCCTCATTACATTACATTACATTACATTACTTTACATTTAGCTGACGCTTTTATCCAAAGAGACTTACAATAAGTGCATTCAACCATGAGTACAAACTCAGAACTACAAGAATCAAGAAAGTGCAATTTATTCAATAAAGTTAAACTACAAAGTGCTATCAGTAAGAGACATCTAAGTGCTACTAAAGTGCTGCTAGGTGCTACCTTCCTTATTCAAGGTGGAGTCGGAAAATAAGTGTTTTTAGTTGTCGACGGAGTCTCCACCTCGCTGTAAAGAGGAGGGACATCCTGTAAACCCTCGGCTCGGCGCCGTATCCTCAGAAGAGGGTTCATGGAGCGATGCTGAACCGAGAGGAGTGACGTAAACACCGGAGGACGAGGACTACCCGTCTCTGTTGGCGTCGCACAATACAAAACACACAACCGGCTATCGGGGGAATAAGCGCATTAATGACGAGCCGTCGGGAAACAAACGGCTGTTTCGGGAGCGCTAAGCCTCTTTTCCCACTGGAGATATTAAACATACAATCATTCAAAAACCCACAAAGACCCGCTAAGAGACGAGGCAGGCTCATAATACGTGAAATTGCATTTTCTAAAACAATGCTCTTTTATTAAAAGGTTATTTCTGGAAAAGTGAAAGCAATTCAAGGAAAGTGCTGAAATATTTGTATCTTTATTTAATCTCCTTGTTTTGATTTATTATGAGATCTCCACAGTCGGAGCTTCTGGTGGTGAAATGTGTTTTCTCCACTGAGGGATCGTGTCCTGCAGGTTTTATTGCACACATTAAAAGGTTAAATGATGCACTATAATGTAATTATGGAAAGTGTTTGAAGTGCTGAACGTTAAACTCCAGTTCAAATGTTGGTTGTTAAGTCACTTGGGTTTCCATGTATTTTCATATTCATACATGCATGTTCCTGTGTGAGCTCATGAATACAATGCTTGTTTTATAGCATTTCATTCATTAGCTTCATGCAGTTTAGACCCTGAAACACAAAGTTAAGTTCTTCAAGTTCAAAGTAGATAGAAAACTGCACATTGCGCAACCTCTGCAAGTGAATTCCCTGCAGATTAGTGACAACCAGGAGGCCGAAGCAGCGAAGCCTCCATCACGGTGAATCCTTATCCGGTGTTGAGCCGTCGATAAACTACAAAAGAGAAAAGCAGCAAAGAAGTAATGAGGCCGTTTCCTGTTCCTTCCTGTCAGAGCGGTTTAAAGGTGGCGTCCGCCCATAAAGGCGTCACCTTCTCTCACTGGGAGGTCACCGGGGGCAACGAGAAGCCCGTTAAAGACGACCGGCTTCCAGGGAGCGCCGCATTGTTATATTTATGAAATATTGACTGCTGAATCTACAGCGGACGCCCACGAAGAACGTAAAGCCTTTTTGACACGATGCCAGATGTGAGAGTCGTTCCTGAGACTCCTCATGTCCTCTAACTGCAGACTCACTTAGGGTATATATGTATATATATATATATATATATATATATATATATATATATATATATATATATATATATATATATATTTCCTCTGCACCAAAAGAGACTCCTCCAACATTCTGAACTTGTTGAAATACGTTCGACAGAAAAGAGTTTAAAACCATAGAAAATAAGTTCCAGGGGCACCGACAGCAGTGTGTGTGTGTGTGTGTGTGTGTGTGTGTGTGTGTGTGTGTGTGTGTGTGTGTGTGTGATAAAGACACTTGGGAAGCAGTGAAGCAGAGTCTCTCTGTGGATATATTTCATCCTTCCTTATCTTTCCTCTCCTTCCTCTCCTTCCTCTCCTTCCTCTCCTTCCTCTCCATCCTCTCCTTCCTCCCCTTCCTCTCCCTCCTCTCCTTCCTCTCCTTCCTCTCCTTCCTCTCCTTCCTCTCCATCCTCTCCTTCCTCTCCTTCCTCTCTTTCCTCTCTTTCCTCTCCTTCCTCTCCTTCCTCTCCATCCTCTCCTTCCTCCCCTTCCTCTCCCTCCTCTCCATCCTCTCCATCCTCTCCTTCCTCTCCTTCCTCTCCTTCCTCTCCATCCTCTCCTTCCTCTCCCTCCTCTCCATCCTCTCCTTCCTCTCCTTCCTCTCCTTCCTCTCCTTCCTCTCCATCCTCTCCTTCCTCTCCTTCCTCTCCTTCCTCTCCTTCCTCTCCATCCTCTCCTTCCTCTCCTTCCTCTCTTTCCTCTCTTTCCTCTCCTTCCTCTCCTTCCTCTCCATCCTCTCCTTCCTCCCCTTCCTCTCCCTCCTCTCCTTCCTCTCCTTCCTCTCCTTCCTCTCCTTCCTCTCCATCCTCTCCTTCCTCTCCTTCCTCTCTTTCCTCTCTTTCCTCTCCTTCCTCTCCTTCCTCTCCATCCTCTCCTTCCTCCCCTTCCTCTCCCTCCTCTCCATCCTCTCCATCCTCTCCTTCCTCTCCTTCCTCTCCTTCCTCTCCATCCTCTCCTTCCTCTCCCTCCTCTCCATCCTCTCCTTCCTCTCCTTCCTCTCCTTCCTCTCCTTCCTCTCCATCCTCTCCTTCCTCTCCTTCCTCTCCATCCTTCCCCTCCTCCCTCCTGTTAACAAGTCAGTCTCCTCCATCGTGTAAATGTGTTTATTTTATTCATCGACGCGAACAGACACGATTCTTTTCACATTTTGATGGTCTTGTATTTTTGGAAAGTTCTATCGTTCCCACGTTGTTGAGATGAACCTGAAGGGGTCATGAGGTCATGAGGTCATCGCCCCAGAAACACAACGTAGAACTGCAGCTTCTCTGTTGCCACAAACTGAACCAGAACACGACCCAATAACCACGATGCTTCCTCACACAACATGTCATCATCCTCCATGAAACAAACGGCTTGAAGTCTTGAATGAACTGCTCACAGCTCATACACATGCAAACAAAAAGGTCGTTGGTTCGATTCCCAGGACTGCCTTTGAAAGTGTTTTCTGGCGCTGCTACACTGTAAAAAAACGCCTATGAAATTTACAATTTCCCAGTAAAATACTGTGTATTCATTCAAATATTACAGTAGTCAAAGCTTTACTGTAAACATGTATAAAAACACAGTAACACAAAAAGTGCTGTGGGAAATGACAGTAACCAATACTCTACTGTAGTTATATACTGTGTTGTTTTTACAGTGAGTTACTTGTCAGTGGCTGCCAGGTACTAACTGTGCTTGCGTTGTGTTTCCAGCATCACTCCCTCCCTGGCGGCTAACAGCGGGAAGTGATTACAGGCTTCTGTCTGCAGGAGAAGCAGCGAACATCAGAGCGGTTAGTCTGCACAACAGAGATCACAGCGCCGCTGACGGGTCAGATTAGCGACTTTAGAGGAGAACAAAGTCCTGCTCTTCTCTTCTCAGATCCTCGTCCAGGAGAAACCAGACGCAACCGACACCAGAAGTTACAGCAGCGGCTGTGAGAGGATTTCATCATTCAAGGGTCGGAGAGTGGAGGGAGAACGTGGTGTTTGTAGCTGTTCAGTCCACTATGAACACACACACACACACACACACACACACACACACACACACACACACACACACTCACGTCTGATCCTGAGCGGTGAGGGGACCTGCTGCTGTGGGACAGGTGACGCCAATTTGTCTGCTGGGATCCAACAGCAGGAGCTGTCACTCAAATAAATACAGACAGGCAGGAAACACACACACAGACACACACACACACACACACACACACACACACACACACACACAGATCGCATCGAGTTGTTCAGCCTTTAACAGCCGTTCTAACTCACCTGTCAGCCTCTCCAGCAGAGAGATAAGAGCTGAAAAATAGAAGTAAAGCTCATCGTCTCTGACTACGCCAGTGTGTGTGTGTGTGTGTG
Source organism: Myoxocephalus aenaeus (assembly GCA_038501785.1). Classification (NCBI taxonomy): domain Eukaryota; kingdom Metazoa; phylum Chordata; class Actinopteri; order Perciformes; family Cottidae; genus Myoxocephalus; species Myoxocephalus aenaeus. Next base: position 739,172 of record JBAMJR010000149.1, on the reverse strand, counting down.
TGTGTGTGTGTGTGTGTGTGTGTGTGTGTGTGTGTGTGTGTGACAACACATACTGCATCTAAGAAAGTCTCCTTATAACAACCAGCAATTCAAAACTAATTAAAGAAGTGAATATGTTCCTTTTTTATTTTAAATATTAAAAAACTTTTTAATGATGTAGAAGAGAAAACAGAGTTTGTTGGATTCAAAGTTTATTTCATTATTTTACGCCTGATTTTGCAAACATTTGACCAAATTGTGATTATTTGAAATTGAGCCTACGCAACATTAAACAATAAGTGATACAAAGAACGACGACAGCGTTTAAAAATATGACACAGAGAGAAGAAATGAAATGACAAACAAACCAGAAGAAAGAAAAAAGGACAAAACTCAGCAGGCAGAAAAATTAATTAAAGATTCAGAAGTTCAATTAGAGAAAACACACAAACTATTGAAAGCAATTAAACATCAGGAAAGAAGGAAGGAAGCTCACGGTATGAAAGGAACCCAACGTGAAGAGTACTTCCTGTTCTTCATGCACACAGCTGTTCTGTTCCTGAGCGTAACCCGATCCCTCCTCGTCCCGCGGAGGGATCGAACCGTCGACCTCATGATTAAAGGACGAGCCGCTCGACCCACGAGCCACAAGCTTCAGAGTGAACACTTTATTACTGGAAACTAAATAGTGACGTCCATGTTGCTTGTTTTTTTCACCGACAGCCCAAAAAGAAATAATATTTAGTATTTAGTTATCAATAATAAAAATGAGAGACGGTTTGGCATTTTTTTTATATAAAAGATAATATATATATATATATATATATATATATATATATATATATATATATATATATAGAGAGAGAGAGAGAGAGAGAGATATTACTATTGAGTAAACGTTGTATTCTTGAGTATTGAATCAATAAAGCAGTCAAGAGAGTCAGCTGTGAAAACACACACTTTAAAAATAATCTCAAACTGAGCCGTATATATATATTTTTATCCATAACCACACACACACACACACACACACACACACACACACACACACACCTAGCCAACCTTCCACCACAAAGTATTGATCACACGGTATTCCCCCTACACACACAAACACACAAACACACTTTTTCTCTCCAGTATTTGTCATTCTAACGAAGCAAACGAAGCTAACGGCTAACGGAGCTAACGAAACTATCGGAGCTAACGAAACTATCGAAGCTAACGAAGCTATTGAAGCCAACGGAGCTAACGGAGCCAACGGAGCTAAGGCTAACGTTAGCGGCTGTTGCATTGAGTGACATCACGATGCGTTCAAACTCTATTCAGTCAAAATGAGTATTGAGTATATTAAAACGTCATCTTGAATGTAGTGTTTGAGGCTAATAAATAATAAAAAGATGTGCTAAAGAACAGTAGCAAACAGTAATAACAGGAAGTCATATCCTAAAAGCCGTATCGTGACGTCCCTGCAGACCAGGAAGTGAACCGCATCAGAAACCCAGAAGGGTCAAAGCTCCCGACCCCATCGCATCTCCACTTCATCCTTCAGTCCCACATGGACTTCAAAAGCAAAATGCCAAGGAGAGTTAAACCCTCCACGGACGCTCCGATTGGCTGAGCTGGTATTCCAGCCGAGGAGACGGCAGCCAATGAGAACGCGGCGACGAGAAACAATCAGGAACCAGGGAAACCTGAAATTAAAGGATTCCCACGATAGTTTGCAGTCGCGCAACAGAGTGTGTGTGTGTGTGTGTGTGTGTCTCTTTAATCAATGCATCTCTCTTCCCCATACTTCCAGTCGTGCTGCTAATGAGGCTCTCAGCGGTTTCTGGGTTCCAGCTCCATCGTTAACGAGGACGACGGTATCGAGAGCTCTCTGGTCTCCGATGGTCTGCAGCCATCAGAGTCAAAATGAAATGATCACTTTAATTATCACAAACGAGGCTCAGTGAGGATTCACTCGTCTCTTTACTCAGAATACAGACGTTAGTAGTTGCTATTCTGATTTCCAACGCTCTTAACTTCGAACTGATTAAGGAAAAGGGAGACAAAGAGGGCAGATATATGATTATCAAAGGAAGGATAGATAACATGTTGGTCACATTTGTTATGTATATGTGTGTGATAGACAATTCTTTAAATTATTATTTGATACAATAATTTCCAAAAGTGAAGGAATTTGAGTCTGTGCTGGAGATGGAACACAATTCTAAACTACTCTATCGATACGACAAGTAAAAAAAGACATAAATCCCATCGGTCAAAAGACCTCAATATTTTAATTAAAGAGACGGGTATGTTTGACGTTTGGAGGAACCTTCATGGACGAGAAAAAGACTTTACTCACTAATCAGCTACTCACCAGGTGCCTTCCAGATCAGAGTATTTCCTATAGAATACTACAGACAGACACAGGAACAGCAATGTATTTAACTATTTACTTGAATAACAGACCGAAGGGTACATTATGGAGTCTGAATATTACTATGTTAAATAAAGAGACTGTTGTAAATGAAATGTGTTAAGAAATTAGTGACTGCTTAAAAGATAACAAGAATGGCCTGGTAGGCCCACCGTCGTGTGGGACACGGTTAAAGCAATAATGAGAGGGAGACTAATCTCTAGAACGGCATACTTAAATAAGATGAAGAGGACGAAATACGATGAATTACAGGAAGCATTGAGAAAACTACAGAAACAACAACCAAAAGCAACTAAAATGTTAGCTGCATGCCTCAGGAAACAACTAAGTATTCATTCAATACACAAGATCAGCGACCCAAATAACCTACGAACCAGAAGAAATCCATAAAACTTTTAAAGATTACTACGAAACCCTAAATTCTCAGCCTAAGATTGTCAATGATTTAACAATATTTGTCATCATTAGATCTTCCTTCCATAGAAAAATGACAAAATGAAGAATGAACTGCCCCAGCACAAAAAAAGAATTGGACTTGGCGATTAGTAAATTGAAAACAAATAAATGCTGAGGGAGCAACGGTTTTCCAAATGAGTGGTACAACATCTTTAAAGAAGACCTCGCCCCTGCACTGTTAGAATCCTTCAACTGGACACTCAGCAAAGCTGTGGCTCCACCATCATGGAAAGAGGCTGTGATATCATCCCGAAAGAAGGTAAAAATAAAGAATGTTGTGAATCTTATCGCCCAATGTCTAATCGCCCAATAGATTACAAACTGTTTACGCCTATAATCTCAAAAAGGATGGTACACTTTCTTCCTGAATTAATAAATGAAGATCAGACAGGATTTATAAAAGGTCGGCAAACACAGGATTAGACGAACCCTACATATTATAGAACAGGCTAATAAACAACATCTAAGTGCAGCTCTGGTCAGTCTCGATGCAGAAAAGGCGTTTGATAGAGTCAGCTGGTCTTTTCTGTACAGAGTGCTAGAAAGGCTGGGTTTTAATAACCAATTCATTAGGTGCATACACTCTTTATATAGAGACCCTACCGCTAGAATAAAGATCAATGGCCAGCTGTCAGGTAGTTTTAAGCTGTCTAGAGGCACTCACCAGGGTTGCTGCCTTAGCCCCTCCCTTTTTAAAATATCCACAGAGCCTCTGGCTCAAGCCATTAGACGAAGCAAAGAGGAGAAAGGGATCAATATAGCAAAGGAGGAACATATAATACGACTTTTTGCAGATGACATTATTACCTATCTCCAAAATCCCAACTCTTCAATTCCAAAACTTATGACAATTTTTGGCTGACTATGGTCAGATGTCGGGCTATAAACTGAATATCACAAAAACTGAAGTGGGAAGCAAGATCATTAAAATGTCTGGGAGAGTTAATTACTCAGGAAATGAACACAATACATGAAACAAATTACAATATAATAAATGATAGGATACAGAAAGATATAACAAAATGGTCAACACTAGTATTGAATTTCAGTTCAAGAATTGAGGTGGTGAAAATAACATACTGCCAAGGCTGCTGCTCTCCTTATCACTTCCAGTAAAAATCCCAGAATCTCAGTTTACAGCAGTTTACGCGTAAACCTATACCCTCTATACTACTTACAGCATGGGACAAACATATGTCCCGGTTTATCTGGGCAGGAGCAAAGCCAAGGGTAAAACTTAAGACACTCCACATGAAAAGGAGAACGGAGGCCTAGCACTACCAAATCTCAGAGAATACCATTACGCGGCTCAATTGAGATGCATCGTTTATTGGTGCTCACCAGAGTATCAAGCTGGATGGAAACATATTGAATTAAATCTGGTATATGTTTAAAAAATATTTAAATCACTTCCAACTACAACTTCATTCATGTGCACCCCCGTCACAATACAACCAAATGATGGTTCCTCCAATCAGGAGGCTGCTCTCTGACCTCAGGCCTCCGGGTGAGGAACGGAGAACCGGGTGAGGAACGGAGAACCGGTTCCACAACGTTTGTTGGATCTGGACTGAATCTGAGATGAAGCGGATGCTTCGTCCACGTTAGTGAAATTATTGACAATTATTTTTGAAAATAGTGGTGGTCGGGTTTTACGGTACGTTACCGTTTACCAGACTGGAAAACTCTGCAGAAATCCTTTATTGCAACGACCTTCATGGGCAAGTTGTGTGTCTCGAAATATAATATTCTCAAAATGAAAGAGCCGAACGAGAAGGAAATATAAATGAATAGGTTTCATATTTCTCTTATTATGGACGAGTTAGACCTTGAGAGACCTTAATCTCTTACACACTGATCATATTCAGATACCTGATCGCCACATTCATGTCGTCCTCATCACAACACACTGAATTATGACCGTCAGATACATTCGTCTTCATCATCTTCATCGTCACGCTGATCACCGAACAACGGTGCAATCAGCGTCATTCAGCAGCAGCATTATCAATATCTGTTCAATCACTTTACCAGCATGAGCTTCATCAGCATCATCAGCATCATCATCATCATCATCATCATCATCAGCATCATCATCAGCATCATCATCATCAGCATGAACAGAGCTCAGAGCATCTTTGTTGGTGATCACATGGATCACATGGATCCCCCCAGCTCCCTCTGCACAGAGGAGAACCAGGGCCCGGACCACCCAGACCAGAGAGGGAGGAGAGAGAGAGAGAGAGAGAGAGTGAGAGAGAGAGAGAGAGAGAGAGAGAGAGAGAGAGAATCAGTCTCAGAGGAAACAATAAGAAGGAGCGGCGTCCTCCCAGAGCAGAACCACAGCGGGTAGAGGGTCTAAACTGTGTTTATGGGGTCGATGCCCAGATCGTTAGAGACCAAACCAGCAGAACCTCAAGAGTAACAAGGCGGAGCAGGTAACACAGACACACACACACACACACACACACACACACACGTGTGTGCCTACCTTCTTGCACCGCCTGGAAGGGGTTGTTGGGCTCGATGAGTTTGATGGAGTGCGTGATCTTCTCGCTCTGCAGGACGTCGTCGCTCAGGCTGAGGTCCGACACGGCGAGCTGGAACACCTCGTCGTCCCGCACCGCGTTCTCCTCGAATATCGCACCTGGACAGGGGAGAGAGGGGGCGGGGCAACAGGTTAGGAGGCGGGGCAACAGGTTAGGAGGCGGGGCAACATGTTAGGGGGCGGGGCAACATGTTAGGGGGCGGGGCAACAGGTTAGGAGGACGGCTGACGTCACCTCGAGCTGCTTCTATCGGACTGGAAGCAGAAGTGAGGAGCATTGTTCTGGTTGATGGAGCACAACTTGAAGTTAAGATGATTGGTAGGCTGTTATTTATGTTATGTTATTTATGTTATTTTACTTTATGTTATTTTTATGATACTGAAGTTCATGTTACATGGTTCCTGTTTCATGTACATTATAAAATACATACTTGTTTTAATTATCACATTTATCTATTATTGCATTATGTTTATTGCTTATATTGTATTTGTATTGTTTTATTATGTCTATTGTTATGCACCTTCAACGTGACAATTAAATTATTCAGATTCATGTGTGTATCCATTCTGAGCCCTTTTCTATCACACACACACACACAGAATATGTTTTAAGTGGTGGCAGATCTCATCGTCTCACTTCTGTTCATATTTCTGTGCACGTGAATGAAACCCTCATTTGAATCCACGGTGAACAGCAGCAGCTTCCACAGGAAAGGAAACGCTCCACTTCCTGTTCATCTTCCCGCCTCAGCTGGCAGCCTGACGTGTTCTAATGAGCCACCAATTAACAACCGGTGCGTTGACTTATTGCAATAATAAGGTTAAGTGTCTTTAGTCATCTCACATTAGCTGCAGGTCGCTCTGACAGAAACAACACAAACAGACGTGTGAATATTTAGCACTTTGTTTTTATTGTTTTATTGATGGAATAAGAGCGCCGGCTGCAGCTGTGTCGGTGAACTCAGTTTGACCCGACAGTTTAACCCCAGAGCCCCCCAAAATGGGGGCTTCCGTGACCATATATGGTCTTTACCGGTTCAAATGTCTCATGCCTCGATTTCAGAGCCACTGATGCCGCACAGAATCAGAATCAGAATCAGAATCAGAATCAGAATCAGAATCATCTTGAATGGCCATGCAAATTTGCACATACATGGAATTTGACTCTTTGCTCTTTGTACTTTTTTTTGCTCTTTGTACTTTTTTCACAGCGATGCATTCTGTGAAGCCAGACCTTACTAATCCATGCACAATCATTTCACATGTTTATAGATCATCCTAGCTGTTAATATTAACATATATCATAAGTATGACTCGAGAAAACAAATTTTTCTTTTTCTTTTTCTTTCAGGAGTGAATGAGTGAAGGGGTGAAGGAGTGAAGGAGCGAAGGAGTAAATTAGTAAAGGAGTGAAGGAGTGGAGGAGTAAAGGAGTGAAGGAGCGAAGGAGTAAATGAGTAAAGGAGTAAATGAGTAAATGAGTAAAGGAGTGAAGGGGTGAAGGAGTAAAGGAGTGAAGGAGTAAATGAGTAAAGGAGTGAAGGAGCGAAGGAGTAAATGAGTAAAGGAGTAAATGAGTAAATGAGTAAAGGAGTGAAGGGGTGAAGGAGTAAAGGAGTGAAGGAGTGAAGGAGTAAAGGAGTGAAGGAGCGAAGGAGTAAATGAGTAAAGGAGTAAATGAGTAAAGGAGTGAAGGAGTGAAGGAGCAAAGGAGTAAAGGAGTAAATGAGTAAAGGAGTGAAGGAGCGAAGGAGTAAATGAGTAAAGGAGTAAATGAGTAAATGAGTAAAGGAGTGAAGGGGTGAAGGAGTAAAGGAGTGAAGGAGTGAAGGAGTAAAGGAGTGAAGGCGCGAAGGAGTAAATGAGTAAAGGAGTAAATGAGTAAATGAGTAAAGGAGTGAAGGGGTGAAGGAGTAAAGGAGTGAAGGAGTGAAGGAGCAAAGGAGTAAAGGAGTAAATGAGTAAAGGAGTGAAGGGGTGAAGGAGTAAAGGAGTGAAGGAGCGAAGGAGTAAATGAGTAAAGGAGTAAATGAGTAAATGAGTAAAGGAGTGAAGGGGTGAAGGAGTAAAGGAGTGAAGGAGTAAATGAGTAAATGAGTAAAGGAGCGAAGGAGTGGAGGAGTAAAGGAGTGAAGGAGCGAAGGAGTAAAGGAGTAAATGAGTAAAGGAGTGAAGGGGTGAAGGAGTAAAGGAGTGAAGGAGCGAAGGAGTAAATGAGTAAAGGAGTAAATGAGTAAATGAGTAAAGGAGTGAAGGGGTGAAGGAGTAAAGGAGTGGAGGAGTAAATGAGTAAAAGAGTGAAGGAGCAAAGGAGCAAAGGAGTAAATTAGTAAAGGAGTGAAGGAGCGAAGGAGCAAAGGAGTAAATGAGTGGAGGAGTGGAGGAGTGAAAGAGCAAAGGAGCAAAGGAATGAAGGAGTGGAGGAGTGAAAGAGCAAAGGAGTAAAGGAGCGAAGGAGTGGAGGAGTGGAGGAGTAAAGGAGTGAAGGAGTGGAGGAGTAAAGGAGTAAATGAGTGGAGGAACAAAGGAGTGAAGGAGTGAAGGAGTGAAAGAGCAAAGGAGCAAAGGAGCGGGCGAGAGGAACCTTTAAAATCTCACATTGCTTCTTTTCTAAATGTTCTATATATTTGTTTTCACCTTTAAGCAGCGTTACACGAGACATTTTAGCATTTCAAGTGAACGTAATTCATGTTGCTCACGCTCTGCGGTCCTGAAGCAGAGGGTTGACGTCCCGACAGAGCTGAATATTTAATGAACGCAGAAACAGAAACGGGGTACCCCGCTCCAGCTGGAGAACGGGTGCGTGGCCTCTGGAGCGTGTTTTGCAAACACTCCTCGGCGACATGCAGGGCGGGAACTTCACACCAGCCGGCAGCCAAATGCAATTTATTTGCCAATGAAGCATAAAACAATGTGTGGTACAGGTTTGTCGGGCCGCCGCCGCCTCCTCTCTCTGGCAGGAAATCAAGCTGCATGCTGGGGGTTTTGGTCCCAAAGCTCTAGCCGGCTGGAAAACCTGAGAAAGCTGGCGATTTACTTTGGATTTAGCGGCTGCTGATCCGCGACCATAAAGTCTTCATCTCTGTATGAGCAGCGGCTCTACAAACGCTCAGTAGTATAGAGGGTATAGGTTTACGCGTGCACGTGCACGTGCACGCGTAAACCTATACCCTCTATACTACTACTCTCCTTCTCCTTCCTGTGATTTGTGTTTTAATGCAAAATAAAACATGTTTGTTCACCAGATTTACTTTATTAACACGTGAACTTCTTTCTGGGGAAACAGTCCACGAGTAAGTTCTTTGTTTTTGTTTGTTTTTAACAATATGCCATTGACTTCTACTGTATTTATTCTCAGAGATTTGACCGACGTCAAAGGAGCTCATTTAAAGGCTCATGCTTCTACTTTGGGTTTAGAACATGTTTACATGCTTTAATGTTCAAAAAACACTATTCCTCCCAGTATAGTAAGGACATGTGATGTTAGTAGTAGACGAGGTATCAACCAGCAATCAGAATGTTACTTAAAAGTACCAAATTATTATTTGTCAAACGTACACAGACTGTTAAAGTGTCACCCAATATGTGCCAATTATTTATTATTATACGATTGCATTGTATTATTATGGCATGTAAGGGTCATTTTAATGTTGTAGCTTATGGAGAAAACATTCATTCATACTGTGTGTGTGTGTGTGTGTGTGTGTGTGTGTGTGTGTGTGTGTGTGTGTGTGTGTGTGTGTGTGTGTGTGTGTGTGTGTGTTTGTATATTAATAACTCGTGAAGATGGTTTCTAAAAGTTGTAAATGTTGCATTGAGGAGACGTAATAATGTGCAGCTGTTCCATATCTAGTGTTTATGTCATTATTGTAGCCCTTTAAGCCCTTTAAGCCCTTTAAGCCCTCACCCTAACCCTATGTACTGTTTGAGTTGTGTTTAGAGGTTGTACATGGGGATTATTTATTACTGTAGCCCTGATTTTTATGTTTCATTTGATACCTAACATGTTTTTTGTTTGTTTTTTGGATTAATACCATGTTTTTTTTTCTTTATTTGTACCTTGTGACCTGATATAAAAGGGTCCCCCTATGGCTCAACGAGTTAAATCAATCTTAAATGCTTCATCTTAAAAAAAACCAGCATCATATCTTCTTTTCCTCGAACAGTAATAAAGATTAAGATGCAGCTATAATAAGAGCGCCTCTCTTTTCAGCACCAAGGACAGCGACACATTCTGCAGCTGCTGCTGCTCCGACTCCACAGACGAGATGCGCTGACGTCAGAATACGGATTTCAAAGAGCGCCAGGATATTGTTATATATAATTTACATGACGGCAGAGTTAGCGGCGGCCGCTGAGCCTCCCGTCGTCCCGTAGTGGGAAGGAAACCCGCAGAAAGAGTCCGTCAGTCTTCTTCAGAGGACACAAACAGTTCTCTTTGAGAGCAAATGTGGAACAAAGCGGACGTCCACCTTCTGTCACGCCGCTTTTAATCGACCTGCAGGCCGATAGCGGCCAAGGCAGTCGATCCTCTCCTTCTCTCCTTCTCTCCTTCTCTCCTTCTCTCCTTCTCTCCTTCTCTCCCCGAACGGGGAGATCCATTCCCATTAAGGGATCCATCGGGGCTGATGCAGGGCTGCAATTATTCTCTCCTGCTGCCCATGTGACGACTCACAAAGGGATTCAAACACATGTTGCAAATCACTGCACGGTATAAATTTTGGGGGCAGACTCTTCATCAGGAGGTCTTCCTCACTTTCCAAGTCCTCGTACTCACATGAATCGATACCAGAGCCTCTGATGTGACAGAGCAAAGAAAACTGCACAGCCTTACAGGAGCATATAAGTCCATTTTACATGTTTATAACACAATTCAACGATAAATATGAACATAAACCATAAAGATGATTCGAGAGCTCCCCAAACTATAAAAATATACATTTGTATATCCCTAGCTTGATGCCACACATGATTAGCTCACCTTTCTGGAAAGCTTACGACCTCCAGAATCCACCAATACATCCCATACCAGTGGCAGGCCGTGCATGTTATACCTAGGCCTGCTGTCTGATATCGTGTACATAAATACACGCATGACGGGATGCTGTTCGGCGCATATACTGTTATATGAACCTGTCTCACAAGTGTTTTCTGTATATTATACCTATTGAAATTATTCAAATAGCCCTTGTGGTTGAGGACATATTCTGCATTTAGTATGGGAATGAAAACCTTTTTTTTTAAATGGCTGGGGGGGCTTAACCGGGGTTAAACGAGTTAAGAGGAAAGAACACAAATTATTCTTTGTCTTTGCATTTAACTTTACTCCCACACACACACACACACACACAGAGAGAGAGAGAGAGAGAGAGAGAGAGAGAGAGAGAGAGAGAGAGGTTAAGACCTGCACAGAAATTCTGTTATTTATTCTTTTTGCAGCTTAATAACTATAATTTCTGATGCTTCTGTTTTTAATATGAAGCTCAATTTCTCAGTAATATATATATATATATATATATATATATATATATATATATATATATATATATATATAAATTGTAGAAGTATAATAAAAGCTGTTCTGTGGGATCTGAACCGCGGTGACGACGTGACATTATTTAGATATCAAGATAAAAATCTAAAGTATGTCAAAAAGCATATTAATGGTTTCTTAACCCAGTTATGTTAATGATGGAGAATCTAAACGGGAAGAAAAGCACCTCATTTAAAATGTCCATACAGAGTTCAAAGTGACCTTTTTTGTGTCGTTAAGGAAATTAAATAAGAACAGTCAGAATAAATCAAAAGAGTTTTTCACTATTGATTTCTCTCTGACATTCAGGTACCAAGAAATTAAACTAAGTAAAAGCTTGAAATCTTTCATAATCGACGTAAATAAGTAACACAACACCACAGAGGAGGTTTTAAAAAGTGGATAACGTGGCGCTTTAAGATGTCGCGAAACACGACAACAAGACCTGAAACTGAATCACAGACCTGAAGCTGACCACACACACACACACACACACACACACACACACACACACACACACACACACACACACACACACACACACACACTCCTCTGTCTCTACCTGTCGGCGTAACTCTGGCGGTTCTTTGCCCTCACGGGTCCAACACACTGCCGCACGCCACGTTCACTCAATCCAGTGTGTGTGTGTGTGTGTGTGTGTGTGTGTGTGTGTGTGTGTGTGTGTGTGCAGGTGGTGGAGGTAAGCCTTTCCCGTCGCTCCCTAACCGGGTTAGTTTATCTTATTTAAAAAGGCCGCAGCTGTTCCTCCAGCCTCCAGATTGGATTCCTGCGGTTGGAGCTCGCCTGATAAGAAGGAAAAAAACGCCACGGAGAGGCGGAGCTTTTCCCTTTCTGCTCTCGCCGCTTACACCCGGCGCCGTAAATCATCCCTCGTCAGCTGAGGGGATCGTTCCTCCTCGGCTGCTTATGAAAAGTGACTTGTTATCCGCTCGGCCTGAGGGGCCTTTAGAGGACCTTCAGCCCTCAGGGACCAGGAGTCCACTTCCTGACCAGCTTTCTTACTGGAAGCACTCTGACTAAATCCTTTCCTCAAAGCTGAGTCATCAACACGTTTAGGCTGGAGTCTGCTCCCAAAGAGCGAGTCCAACAAGAGACGGACTGGACCTCGTCCTGCAGGAGCGTGGAGACGATGGAGTCAAGTTCTTTGTGTCTTTGAGCAGCACCGGTGTCACTGTGCTCTGAAGCGTCATTTGAGGCTGAAAGCATGGAGGTTTCCATTCAGAGAAACTAAAACATGAAGCGCGCATTTCCTGCGTTGTTCAGCAGCTTCTCTGCTGGTTATAAAAACAACATGTCTGAGCGTCTGACCTCCTGAAGATCTCACCTTCATCTGTTCTCCCCCTCCTCCCTCCTGGTCCTGCCCTTCAACCCGGCCAACTCGACGCTCTTTAAAAGTCACAAGCAGATCCCTGCAGCAGCTGTTTCCACTGACTCGTGCACGTCAACCACAGCCCGGGGAGGCGGGGTTAATGAGAGGAACCAGCTGCTGTCGTGACGACAGCCTGCAGACTCTGGAACCTCCACGGAGCCGGACTCTGCACGGAGCCAGCGGGTCAGAGGTCGGCGGTCCCAGAGCTCCGTATCAGCTCTTTTACAGACTCGCTCTGCCACGTATCCTCCGCGGGCCGCAGACGAGGGAAAGGGACAAACAAACCGGACGTGTCACCGGCGATGAAGCGGCGCGGCCGGACGAGACAGCTGCCGGAGCCGGGGGTTCGGGGGCCGGAACGCCGTCACATCGGATCTGGACCGAGTCAGCCCGTCTGCTGGAAGGTCCGCATGCAGCCAGCCCACCACGGAGGTTCGGGCTTCATCGTCTGCTTCGTCTCAACGTGTTCTTCCGCTGCTGCTTCCTGCCACACTGCGCTGAGGCCTGGGCCTCCAGGTCGAGGAGGCGGACTCTAAACCAATGAAACTTCTCCCGGGATCCCAGCGCGTCTCAGAGAGCGACGGCGGCCGATGCCGATGGTCCACCGGCTGCAGGGTTCACACACATTCTGACCGATGGAGTTCATGACTTCTCCGTGACCGTGCAGCTGGATCCCTGAGGACGATACGAAGCTCTAGCGAAGAGAAAACCCAACGGGTTTATTTTCAGGTGATTATACAGGAAGGAAAGCAGAGTCCGGGCCAATAGAGCCCCTTCCTGAATGCTACACTGTACCAAGCCACCCAGCGCCTCTTTATCACAATAAATAAACAAAAAATAAAGAATCTCGTTTTTAAAAACGGAAACTTAATTATCTCCGCAACCACGGGGTTGATTAACTTCATTTAAATTGCATTAGTATCTGTAAAGTCACAAAACGGCCAGAGTTTTTTTTTTTTTTCATGGACGTTTATGGGACCTGAAGCCTCCCTGGTTCGCGGACGTTTCTTAGACCGCGTCATACAGGAAGTGCAGAAGCTGCTGAACATTTCAATACCCAGCATGCCTGAATCCGACACTGCTTAAATTTTGGAACCGAACGACACAGTTTTTTGACTGAAACTCCTTCCTAACATGCCACTGCTTTGTTTGGTTGTGATTTGTGTTACAGATTCCGGTTCTTTAGGTCCTAATCTTTCCAAATAGGTGTCGTATTAGTATGTGGGTTGTTGTTAAGGTCCTGAACCATACAGTTTGAAAAACTCGGGGACCACTCAAGGAGGCATTTTTTGGGGAATCTTGCTCATATCAAAATTATGGTATAAAAGTTATTTATATTTTTTTCAATAAACGTTTTTTTCACAAAGAAATTCTTTAAAAGAAATCATATGAAATAACACAAGTATTAGAACTCATGTGGGGTTCATATGACTACTGGAACACAGAAGGCCTTTAGGGGCCTTCTGGGGCTCAGAAGGTTTTAAATAGAGATCGTCGTTATAAAGTAAGTTGTCACCAGATTCACTGAAACTCGACCGTCTCACACTTTAGGACTCGGCTGGTTGAAGATGTGAATCTGAAGAGATCAGAAGACCATAAATCACAAAGCAACACACAATGCTGCTTTTGTTTGAGCTCGTTTGCGTTGTTGTGAGTGACCGGATGCTTTCACCCACCGGGCCTCAGGTTGGGAAACATTGATCCTATGACTTAACAATGTTGAACCCATGAAGGCAAAGAAGTCGGTTCTTCAAAAGAAACAAGTAGAACGTTTATTTGTTCTGGTCATCTGATTTGAGTCATTATAGGAAGTCACGAGCCAAAAGAGGACAAAAACTATTCATCTGACAACTTCAGCACGAGCAGCTGGTTCTGTATTAATGTTCCCAGAGAACCAGAGAGAACCAGGGAGAACCAAAGAAGAACCAGAGAGAACCAAAGAGAACCAGGGAGAACCAGAGAGAACTAAAGAGAACCAGAGAGAACCAGAGAAGAACCAGAGAAGAACCAGATAGAACCAGAGAAAAACCAGAGAAGAACCAGATAGAACCAAAGAGAACCAGGGAGAACCAGATAGAACCAGAGAGAACCAGAGAAGAACCAGAGAGAACCAGAGAGAACCAGAGAAGAACCAGGGAGAACCAGAGAGAACCAGAGAGAACCAGAGAAGAACCAGGGAGAACCAAAGAGAACCAGAGAAGAACCAGAGAAGAACCAGAGAGCACCAGAGAAGAACCAGATAGAACCAGAGTAAAACCAGAGAAGAACCAGATAGAACCAAAGAGAACCAGGGAGAACCAGATAGAACCAGAGAGAACCAGAGAAGAACCAGAGAGAACCAAAGAAGAACCAGAGAGAACCATAGAGAACCATAGAGAACCAGGGAGAACCAAAGAGAACCAAAGAGAACCATAGAGAACCAGGGAGAACCAAAGAGAACCAGAGAGAACCCTGTGTTGGTTCAACACTCTTCAACCTCTCACTTCTTTAACATCAGTTGACATTATGGGATGCATTGGGTTCTGTGTTGCGATGATCCGTGTCTCGGTTCTCCCTCGTCTCCGTGAGAGAGACAGTAAAGTGTTCAGACATATGAATATATAAACATGTATTTATATATTCAGAACAATCTCTCCAGAGGACAGAGCGTCTCCTCTGAGTGGAACAGTGAAGATGAACGAGTGAAGATGGAAACCTCCTCTCTGGTTCATCACTTCATAAACTATCTCTCTTATTGCATGATGTTAATGTGTTCATATTCTCATGATGTTAATGTGTTCATATTCTCATGATGTTAATATGTTCATATTCTCATGATGTTAATGTGTTCATATTATCATGATGTTAATGTGTTCATATTCTCATGATGTTAATGTGTTCATATTCTCATGTTAATGTGTTCATATTCTCATGATGTTAATGTGTTCATATTCTCATGATGTTAATGTGTTCATATTCTCATGATGTTAATGTGTTCATATTCTCATGATGTTAATGTGTTCATATTCTCATGTTAATGTGTTCATATTCTCATGATGTTAATGTGTTCATATTCTCATGATGTTAATGTGTTCATATTCTCATGATGTTAACGTGTTCATATTCTCATGATGTTAATGTGTTCATATTCTCATGTTAATGTGTTCATATTCTCATGATGTTAATGTGTTCATATTCTCATGATGTTAATGTGTTCATATTCTCATGATGTTAATGTGTTCATATTCTCATGTTAATGTGTTCATATTCTCATGATGTTAATGTGTTCATATTCTCATGATGTTAATGTGTTCATATTCTCATGATGTTAATATGTTCATATTCTCATGATGTTAATAATGTTCATATTCTCATGTTAATGTGTTCATATTCTCATGATGTTAATGTGTTCATATTCTCATGATGTTAATGTGTTCATATTCTCATGATGTTAATATGTTCATATTCTCATGATGTTAATGTGTTCATATTCTCATGATGTTAATATGTTCATATTCTCATGTTAATGTGTTCATATTCTCATGATGTTAATGTGTTCATATTCTCATGATGTTAATGTGTTCATATTCTCATGATGTTAATATGTTCATATTCTCATGATGTTAATGTGTTCATATTCTCATGATGTTAATGTGTTCATATTCTCATGATGTTAATATGTTCATATTCTCATGATGTTAATGTGTTCATATTCTCATGATGTCAATGTGTTCATATTCTCATGATGTTAATGTGTTCATATTCTCATGATGTTAATATGTTCATATTCTCATGATGTTAATATGTTCATATTCTCATGTTAATGTGTTCATATTCTCATGATGTTAATGTGTTCATATTCTCATGATGTTAATGTGTTCATATTCTCATGTTAATGTGTTCATATTCTCATGTTAATGTGTTCATATTCTCATGATGTTAATGTGTTCATATTCTCATGATGCTAATGTGTTCATATTCTCATGTTAATGTGTTCATATTCTCATGATGTTAATGTGTTCATATTCTCATGATGTTAATGTGTTCATATTCTCATGATGTTAATGTGTTCATATTCTCATGATGTTAATGTGTTCATATTCTCATGATGTTAATGTGTTCATATTCTCATGTTAATGTGTTCATATTCTCATGATGTTAATGTGTTCATATTCTCATGATGCATACGCAGCAATATGAAGTGTATTCTGATGAAAGCAGCAGAATGATAACTATTGTGATTTAAATGCATTTCCCACTTTACTTTACACTTCATCACTTCATTCCATGCACTTTATTTTAACTTTCTTTTTTATATTCTGTAGATCCAAATGTAAATATTCACGCTCCCATTTCATTGCACTCT
>JBAMJR010000149.1:667500-720000 GCA_038501785.1 Myoxocephalus aenaeus | reverse complement strand
AGAGGAGGACGGACTCTCTCTCTCTCTCTCTCTCTCTCTCTCTCTCTCTCTCTCGCCCCCGACCCACGTGATTGCAGAGCCTCTATCTACGGCGCTGGAAGCCCGACCGGAGAAAAAGAGAGGCGAGGGATGGAGATGGAGATGGAGATGGAGGGACGGAGGAGCCGGCTGAGAGGGAGCGAGACGCCGCGGGCGGAGCGTCGGTGGGTCTGTGGGTCTGTGGGTCTGTGGGTCGGTGGGTCTGTGGGTCTGTGGGTCGGTGGGTCTGTGGGTCGGTGGGTCTGTGGGTCTGTGGGTCGGTGGGTCTGTGGGTCGGTGGGTCGGTGGGTCTGTGGGTCTGTGGGTCTGTGGGTCTGTGGGTCTGTGGGTCGGTGGGTCGGTGGGTCTGTGGGTCGGTGGGTCTGTGGGTCTGTGGGTCGGTGGGTCTGTGGGTCGGTGGGTCTGTGGGTCTGTGGGTCGGTGGGTCTGTGGGTCGGTGGGTCGGTGGGTCTGTGGGTCTGTGGGTCTGTGGGTCTGTGGGTCTGTGGGTCGGTGGGTCGGTGGGTCTGTGGGTCTGTGGGTCGGTGGGTCTGTGGGTCTGTGGGTCGGTGGGTCTGTGGGTCGGTGGGTCTGTGGGTCGGTGGGTCTGTGGGTCGGTGGGTCTGTGGGTCGGTGGGTCGGTGGGTCTGTGGGTCGGTGGGTCGGTGTTGCGCGGGATGACTCGGACACCGCAGAGAGAGGGGAGGTCGTCGGTGATGAAGTGGCGTCCCTTCCCGCTCCACGGACGCGTTTCTCCGCAGCGACAGGAGGACCCGTTGCCCCGCGAGGTGCGTGACTCCGCTCGTGCTTGTGACTTCGGTGTCTTTGCGTGAATTCAACACAGTATTGGGGTTTTTCTCCCTTTTCTCGGGATGGAAAGAGGAGGACGTGGTGGTTCCAAACCCGGACACGTGAACTTGTCTCTCCGCAACAACGAGGGCTGAGATGGACGCAGCGTGCAGGGGGACGTCGCTGTGCAGCCTGGAGCGCGCGTGCATGACGCGCGAGCGCGCGGACGGAGCTGCCGAGTGTCCAGCAGGTGACACGTGACCTCCATGAACACCAGCTGCTGATGCTCCAGCGTCCGGATACGAGGCGACCAGCGCGGGTAAAGGCTCCCAGGGCTGCATGGAGGATTAACAAAATGTTTTGATATATATATTTTATACCGCGACAAAAATATATAGGATTAAAAAAGTCTATATATTATTTAATTTTTTTATCCTATATATTTTTGGCGCGGTATATATAAATAAATATATATAAAAACTTTTCTAATTGCGCGATTAAAAAATAATATATATATATTTATTTAATCCTATATATTTTTGACGCGGTATATATAAATAAATATATATAAAAACTTTTCTAATTGCGCGATTAAAAAATAATATATATATATTTATTTAATCCTATATATTTTTGTCGCGGTATATATATATATATAAAAACATTTTTAATCGCGGTATTTAATTAAAAATACCGCGATTAAAAAATAACATTTCAATTTTTTTATCCTATATATTTTTGCCCCGGTATATATAAATAAATATATATAAAAACATTTTTAATTGCGGGTATATATATATATATATATATATATATATACCGCAATTAAAAATGTTTATATGTTTTTTAATCTTGGATATTCCACGTCTTGTGCAGCCTGTGACTGATGACGTCACTGACCGTTTTCTCTGTGATGTCCATTCCAGGTGCCACACCGCCAAGCAGAGGGTGGCGACCCCAACACGGGTCTATCTACCCGCCAGGAAGAAGAAGAAGAAGAAGAAGAAGAAGAAGAAGAAGAAGAAGAAGAAGAAGAAGAAGAAGAAGAAGATTTCTACACTTGACTTTACAATTAAAGGATATTTCTTGCGAATGAATGCGACTCAGAAATGTCTTTTAATTGTTTGGCCAAGTCTAGTTCGGCGAAAGTCTGGAGATGAACCTTCACGGAACCTCCAGGTGGATCCCGGACGCTTCAGCACCACGCCGGAGCGGACAGCTCCTCGACTACGGAGGCCCAGAAGGGACAAATGTGACTGTATAGGTATCTAATGAGTGGAAAGAGTATGCAGAGGATGAGTGAGCTATACAATTATGATTCATAATCATTGATAAGTGGAAACATTACAATACAATAAGTAATACAGAAGGTTTCTATAATATCCAGTTCAATAAATACAACATATGCAACATTTTCATCCTTTTCATCAAATTAAATGAATGAACTTCATCAGAAAATGTTTTATTTTTATTTATATATATATATATATATATATATATATATAAATTGAAGAAGCGGTTATTTGGACACGTTTGCGGTTTAGAATATTTTATTGCAGAAAAACCCCAAAACAGTTCAAGTGTTCGGCAACGAGTCGACACGCAGGAAGAGAGACGGCTACAAACTGATCAATATTCATATTTCATGTGAATCTGGTGACGTCACCACTTCCTGCTGCGGTCCAGTTCCGGAGAGCACGACTCCGTGAACCGGGCTTGGACCCGAATCCTTTTCCTTCAGATCATCGTCAGACATTCATGACACCACCCCGCTCTTCATCATCCTCATCGTCATTCTCACCAAAGTCGGTTCTTCTCATAACTCGTGAACGTCGTCATCATACTCCCCATAGTTATCTCGTACGATCCTAGTCTTCGTCATCGTCATCCTCGACACCTGCACCTTCATCTACTTCAGCGAGTCATTCATGGTTTCATATCATGTTGAATTTATAACTATGAATCCAAAATGAGATCGAAACTACACGTGTTAAAGTTATTACAGAATGGTTTATAATGTTATTAAACATCTAATATGTGCATCCATACAATATCATATTGGTGTGTTATATTCTATACGTGATAAGGACTTTGATAATCACTCTTATTGTTGATTATTTTACAGACCTTTTAAAGCAGGGTCACTGTTCTCCATTGGTGGAACATCACACCCCCTACTGGCGACACGCGGTTACTGCGAGGCGTTTACACTGAAGGAAACAGGGAGGAAGGGCAATGTGAAGGGAAAGTAATGGGATTTAAATGGAATAAAAACACTAACTGGATTCAAACATCAATCAATTACACACTCTGTGTTTTCCTTCACATCATCGGTCCTTCAAAACCAGCATCAACTCCCGTGATGAGTATTTACAGCCCTAAATAACGCTTTATGACACCCCACAGTAGTTCTAATAGACACGAGACGCTGTCGCTGTTCATTCGTCTTCCGGTTGCTTCTCAACGGCTCTCAACATGGCGGCGTGATGGGAGGAGCTAACGCTCACCTGAGGGCGGGGCTCTAGGAGAGCGGCACGTGCACGTGCACTCACATGCACCAAAAGGCCCGTGGCCTGCCGGCTCTGCTCAGGTGCCACATTCCTCCTCTAGATCATTAAAAACATTTATTTTCCTTACAGACTTTATTTGATGTGGACATCACAGTGGCTTTATAATCATAAAATACATTTATGCACAACAAACAGATTCACTGTGTTGAGTGTTTGTAGCGAAACACTCATTTACAACACCTGTCCACAGGTCAAATAAAATAAAATAAGATAAAAAAAGAGAATAGACACACAGATACACACACAAAGTAAAAGTGTGTGTTACAGGTGTGAGAACAATGGTGTGTCTCTTGTAGCCATGATTTAATACCTTTATTAAAAACATTAAAATAGTTGTACTTTCACTTCCGTTGCTCTGCTCCTCAAACAGAGAAGACCGACTGACCCATGAGGTCCTGACCCATGAGATTCTGACCCATGAGGTTCTGCTCATAGCAGACTGACCCATGAGGTCCTGACCCATGAGGTCCTGACCCATGAGGTTCTGCTCATAGCAGACTGACCCATGAGGTTCTGACCCATGAGGTCCTGACCCATGAGGCCCTGACCCATGAGGTCCTGAACCATGAGGTTCTGACCCATGAGGCCCTGACCCATGAGGTCCTGAACCATGAGGTTCTGCTCCTGTGGTCCTGACCCATGAGGTCCTGACCCATGAGGTCCTGAACCATGAGGTCCTGACCCATGAGGCCCTGACCCATGAGGTCCTGACCCATGAGGTCCTGAACCATGAGGTTCTGACCCATGAGGCCCTGACCCATGAGGTCCTGAACCATGAGGTTCTGCTCCTGTGGTCCTGACCCATGAGGTCCTGACCCATGAGGTCCTGAACCATGAGGTCCTGACCCATGAGGCCCTGACCCATGAGGTCCTGACCCATGAGGTCCTGAACCATGAGGTCCTGACCCATGAGGCCCTGACCCATGAGGTTCTGCTCCTGTGGTCCTGACCCATGAGGTCCTGAACCATGAGGTCCTGACCCATGAGGTTCTGCTCCTGTGGTCCTGACCCATGAGGTCCTGAACCATGAGGTTCTGACCCATGAGGCCCTGACCCATGAGGTCCTGAACCATGAGGTTCTGCTCCTGTGGTCCTGACCCATGAGGTTCTGACCCATGAGGTCCTGAACCATGAGGTTCTGACCCATGAGGTTCTGCTCATAGCAGACTGACCCATGAGGCCCTGACCCATGAGGCCCTGACCCATGAGGTCCTGACCCATGAGGTTCTGACCCATGAGGCCCTGGCATCACAACCCGGCAGGTCCCGTTCACTGAGCCGTGTGTTCACTCTGCTGGTGTGTTAATGAACTCATAGAGGAGGGAGGAGCATAACCATGTAGTTATTTAAACACACATTTTAATATTGAATATGTTATGAAGCATTAAAGCGGAACACAGATGAGTGTGATGAGATATTGACGCTCTGGTTCTGGTCCGTATTGCTCCTCTCAGTGGAAACACAACAGCAGATCTCTATGCAACTTCCTGAATGATGACTGCCATTAAGACGACATAGTTTGCAGGTTATCTTAATTATGTGCTACTTTTCATACATTTCCAGAACATAAACGTGTTCACCAGCTTCAGAATGATTCCACTTGGTTGACATGTTACAGTGAAATGTGTATACAGAGAATAACTCATAACTGATCAATGCATGAAACGCCTCTTCATCCTCACAGTGAGTTAAAAATAATGTACTCTGTTGAGCAAAGTGTTGAAACTCACTTCAAATGTTCAGCGGCGCGTTCGCTCATCAAACAAAAGCTGAGCTATAAATATAAATGCCACTTGGAGTTTAACCGCTCCAAAGTCTGGTTTGCAGTCCCAGTGACTCTCCCCTGAGACCGCGAGGCAAAGCGCCGCTCAAAGGGACGTCTCACACCGGAGACGAGGACCGGTAGCTTTCATCTTCAGCCCGACGTTGACTCAACGCGCCCGGTGATCGCCGTCGTCTCTCAATCATTTGACGTCGCGTCGAAACGGCGGCACAGAAATCATCCGCTCGGCCCCGAAAGAGAAACCAGAAATAAACCTCCCCTCCTCCCGAATCCCTTTAATCAGAATCCTCCCGCTCCCCGTCTGCTTTGTCGCGGTGATTCCGGCGTGGATGACAATCTAATTGCGCTCTCATCTCTCTCCGGTTTAATGGGCTGTCAGGTAGCATCATCACACTCTTTCACTGCTCCACTCACATATTGACAATAACTGACTGTGTGTGTGTGTGTGTGTGTGTGTGTGTGTGTGTGTGTGTGTGTGTGTGTGTGTGTGTGTGTGTGTGTGTGTGTTCACGCTTCGTGTGCGACCGTGCAGCTAAAAGTGCGTGAACAATCGTCAGGGGAGCCAACTGGAGGGTATGTGTGAAACAGTGTGGGAAACTGTCAAAGGAGATTTATTGCGATTTATTTTTTAATGTCCGACGTCTCCACAGGGTTCTGTATGCATAGAACAAATCAGGTATGAAGAGTCGTCCAACCACTAAAGACAGAAGTGTTCATGCGCGCGCTGCAGGAGAGCTAGAGCTAGCTGGCTGCTAGCCGAGCGGTTAGCTGCAGCTTTAGGAGGTAGCGTAGCCTCCACTGTTATCCAACGCGTAGATTTCCTCCTCTACACATGTCAAGGACAGAGTTGACAAAGAAACTTTTGAAGAACAGACTTTTTACAAATCGGTATCGTTATGTAGTTTTTGGCTGCCTTAAAACAGTATTCAAGTCCCCATGTGACCCGTGTTCATATCAAGAGATCCTTTAATAACGCAGCGACGGGGGACAACATCTGGCTACTTTTAAACATTAGAAACTGTCTCTCACTGGATGCTGCCAAGATGTGTATGCATGCCGTGATCCTTTCCCATATATCATATTGCATCACATGTTGGGGGCAGGCTGGTGAAACCACCATAAGACCACTGGAGTCCTATAAACAAACTCTATTGGATTTCCATCACTGTAGGATACTGGAGAAATACAATCTGCTGAGCTTTGTGAACTTTAGAATATTTACAAATGTGTGCATGGTCTATAAAATCCTAAATGGCTTGGCCCCTCCTCCACTGTGGACAAGGTGTGTACATAGTGTCCACTGTGTACAAGGTCATGCAGCTCTATCAGCACTAAAAAAAATAAAAAAATCTGTTGAAAGCTGGTCAGCGCTGTACTCATTGAGAAAAATTATTATGGTTTGTATCACTTACTTTTAATGTTTTTTTACTTACTTTTAATGGTTCATATTACCTACTTTTAATGGTTTGTATTACTTGCTTTTTAATGGTTTGTATTACTTATGTTTGATGTGCTGTACTGTAGCTTGTATTGTGTGCCCTTCTCCCCACATATAATGTTGTATTGTGTATTTTATCCTGTACTGTTTGCTCTTGTTTTATGTTTGTTATGGTCTGTCAAGGGACTACAGATGTGAATTAGCTGTAGCTAAAATATGGTACAGTGCATCAAATGGTGACATTTATGTTTTAACTGTACGTGGTCTCTTTTAAATAAATATATATAATAATAATAAACATCCACAGTCCCCATTCTGCAAAGATGCATTACAAAGTTCGCCTGAGACTAATCTAGGGAACTCCCAAAGCCTCAGCGGCTTTTAAATGAAGGCTTCTGCAAGTGAATGAAGGTCCCAGGTGTAGTGACACCAGCATGTCCGTGAGACTCAGAGGCTGTGGCCACATTGTGTCATGATATCATCCAACAGCTGCAATAAGACTCCAGTGTGTGTGTGTGTGCGTGTGTGTGTGTGTGTGTGTGTGTGTGTGTGTGTGTGTGTGTGTGTGTGTGTGTGTGTGTGTGTGTGTGTGTGTGTGTGTGTGTGTGTGTGTGTGAAAGTAATCTTTATCGTTGTAATTAAGATGCGGAATCAAAAATAATTCTGCTTTCCAGTGGGCTGAGTTTCGATGACGTTTCGTAATTCTGCGTCTTTGGAAAGGCGACGGTCAGAGTGTCGTTCTACAGTCAGGAACATTTTACATGTTGGTTTGCTTTGAAGAAAACCCAAGCTTCACTCCTTTTTAAACTAGTTTGAAAGTAGTGAATCACATTTAAATAATTCCCTTCATCCTTTTCCTAATTTCCCCACCGGCAGTACTTTGTGCTTGTTAACGTATGCTGAAGGCGATTGTTAATCATTTATGCAATTATGTTGTATTGACGTTACTCCGTGATGCTTTTTACACCGTAAGTGGTTCCGTCAACGCAAACAATTGTTTGACAACGTAAACAACGTAGCATTGTGTGTGTTTGCAAGCGTAATACAAGGAAATGATTTATTTCAACAGCAACGTATGTCGTGGTTTTTCCACCTAACCAACTATAAACCTGAACCAGCCCTAACTATAGACCTGAACCAGTCCTAACTATAAACCTGAACCAGCCCTAACTATAAACCTGAACCAGCCCTAACTATAAACCTGAACCAGCCCTAACTATAGACCTGAACCAGTCCTAACTATAAACCTGAACCAGTCCTAACTATAGACCTGAACCAGCCCTAACTATAAACCTGAACCAGCCCTAACTATAAACCTGAACCAGCCCTAACTATAAACCTGAACCAGCCCTAACTATAAACCTGAACCAGCCCTAACTATAAACCTGAACCAGCCTTAACTATAGACCTGAGCCAGCCCTAACTATAAACCTGAACCAGCCCTAACTATAGACCTGAACCAGCCCTAACTATAAACCTGAACCAGCCCTAACTATAAACCTGAACCAGCCCTAACTATAAACCTGAACCAGCCCTAACTATAGACCTGAACCAGCCCTAACTATAAACCTGAACCAGCCCTAACTATAAACCTGAACCAGCCCTAACTATAGACCTGAACCAGCCCTAACTATAAACCTGAACCAGTCCTAACTATAAACCTGAACCAGCCCTAACTATAGACCTGAACCAGCCCTAACTATAAACCTGAACCAGCCCTAACTATAGACCTGAACCAGCCCTAACTATAAACCTGAACCAGCCCTAACTATAAACCTGAACCAGCTCTAACTATAGACCTGAACCAGCCCTAACTATAAACCTGAACCAGCCCTAACTATAGACCTGAACCAGCCCTAACTATAAACCTGAAACAGCCCTAACTATAGACCTGAACCAGCCCTAACTATAGACCTGAACCAGTCCTAACTATAAACCTGAACCAGCCCTAACTATAGACCTGAACCAGCCCTAACTATAGACCTGAACCAGCCCTAACTATAAACCTGAACCAGTCCTAACTATAGACCTGAACCAGCCCTAACTATAAACCTGAACCAGCCCTAACTATAGACCTGAACCAGTCCTAACTATAAACCTGAACCAGCCCTAACTATAGACCTGAACCAGCCCTAACTATAAACCTGAACCAGCCCTAACCATAAACCTGAACCAGTCCTAACTATAAACCTGAACCAGCCCTAACTATAGACCTGAACCAGCCCTAACTATAAACCTGAACCAGTCCTAACTATAAACCTGAACCAGCCCTAACTATAGACCTGAACCAGCCCTAACTATAGACCTGAACCAGCCTTAACTATATACCTGAGCCAGCCCTAACTATAGACCTGAACCAGCCCTAACTATAAACCTGAACCAGCCCTAACTATAAACCTGAACCAGCCCTAACTATAGACCTGAACCAGCCCTAACTATAAACCTGAACCAGTCCTAACTATAGACCTGAACCAGCCCTAACTATAAGCCTGAACCAGCCCTAACTATAAACCTGAACCAGCCCTAACTATAAACCTGAACCAGCCCTAACTATAAACCTGAACCAGCCCTAACTATAAACCTGAACCAGCCCTAACTATAAACCTGAAGCAGCCCTAACTATAGACCTGAACCAGTCCTAACTTTAGACCTGAACCAGCTCTAACTATAAACCTGAACCAGCCCTAACTATAGACCTGAACCAGTCCTAACTATAAACCTGAACCAGTCCTAACTATAAACCTGAACCAGCCCTAACTATAAACCTGAACCAGGCCTAACTATAAACCTGAACCAGTCCTAACTATAAACCTGAACCAGCCCTAACTATAAACCTGAACCAGTCCTAACTATAGACCTGAACCAGTCCTAACTATAAACTTGAACCAGTCCTAACTATAATCCTGAACCAGCCCTAACTATAGACCTGAACCAGCCCTAACTATAGACCTGAACCAGCCCTAACTATAAACCTGAACCAGCCCTAACTATAATCCTGAACCAGTCCTAACTATAGACCTGAACCAGCCCTAACTATAAACCTGAACCAGTCCTAACTATAAGCCTGAACCAGCCCTAACTATAAACCTGAACCAGCCCTAACTATAATCCTGAACCAGTCCTAACTATAGACCTGAACCAGCCCTAACTATAAACCTGAACCAGCCCTAACTATAGACCTGAACCAGCCCTAACTATAAACCTGAACCAGTCCCAACTATAAACCTGAACCAGTCCTAACTATAGACCTGAACCAGCCCTAACTATAAACCTGAACCAGCCCTAACTATAGACCTGAACCAGCCCTAACTATAGACCTGAACCAGCCCTAACTATAGACCTGAGCCAGCCCTAACTATACACCTGAACCAGCCCTAACTATAAACCTGAACCAGCCCTAACTATAAACCTGAAGCAGCCCTAACTATAGACCTGAACCAGTCCTAACTTTAGACCTGAACCAGCTCTAACTATAAACCTGAACCAGCCCTAACTATAGACCTGAACCAGTCCTAACTATAAACCTGAACCAGTCCTAACTATAAACCTGAACCAGCCCTAACTATAGACCTGAACCAGTCCTAACTATAAACCTGAACCAGTCCTAACTATAGACCTGAACCAGTCCTAACTATAAACTTGAACCAGTCCTAACTATAATCCTGAACCAGCCCTAACTATAGACCTGAACCAGCCCTAACTATAGACCTGAACCAGCCCTAACTATAAACCTGAACCAGCCCTAACTATAATCCTGAACCAGTCCTAACTATAGACCTGAACCAGCCCTAACTATAAACCTGAACCAGTCCTAACTATAAGCCTGAACCAGCCCTAACTATAAACCTGAACCAGCCCTAACTATAATCCTGAACCAGTCCTAACTATAGACCTGAACCAGCCCTAACTATAAACCTGAACCAGCCCTAACTATAGACCTGAACCAGCCTTAACTATAAACCTGAACCAGCCCTAACTATAATCCTGAACCAGTCCTAACTATAGACCTGAACCAGCCCTAACTATAAACCTGAACCAGCCCTAACTATAGACCTGATCCAGCCCTAACTATAAACCTGAACCAGTCCCAACTATAAACCTGAACCAGTCCTAACTATAGACCTGAACCAGCCCTAACTATAAGCCTGAACCAGCCCTAACTATAAACCTGAACCAGCCCTAACTATAATCCTGAACCAGTCCTAACTATAGACCTGAACCAGCCCTAACTATAAACCTGAACCAGCCCTAACTATAAACCTGAACCAGTCCTAACTATAAGCCTGAACCAGCCCTAACTATAAACCTGAACCAGCCCTAACTATAATCCTGAACCAGCCCTAACTATAGACCTGAACCAGCCCTAACTATAAACCTGAACCAGTCCCAACTATAAACCTGAACCAGTCCTAACTATAGACCTGATCCAGCCCTAACTATAAACCTGAACCAGCCCTAACTATAGACCTGAACCAGCCCTAACTATAAACCTGAACCAGCCCTAACTATAAACCTGAACCAGCCCTAACTATAGACCTGAACCAGCCCTAACTATAGACCTGAACCAGTCCTAACTATAGACCTGAACCAGCCCTAACTATAGACCTGAACCAGCCCTAACTATAGACCTGAACCAGCTCTAACTATAAACCTGAACCAGCCCTAACTATAGACCTGAACCAGCCCTAACTATAAACCTGAACCAGCCCTAACTATAGACCTGAACCAACCCTGACATACACTCACCTAAAGGATTATTAGGAACACCTGTTCAATTTCTCATTAATGCAATTATCTCATCAACCAATCACATGGCAGTTGCTTCAATGCATTTAGGGGTGTGGTCCTGGTCAAGACAATCTCCTGAACTCCAAACTGAATGTCAGAATGGGAAAGAAAGGTGATTTAAACAATTTTGAGCGTGGCATGGTTGTTGGTGCCAGACGGGCCGGTCTGAGTATTTCACAATCTGCTCAGTTACTGGGATTTTCACGCACAACCATTTCTAGGGTTTACAAAGAATGGTGTGAAAAGGGAAAAACATCCAGTATGCGGCAGTCCTGTAGGCGAAAATGCCTTGTTGACGCTAGAGGTCAGAGGAGAATGGGCCGACTGATTCAAGCTGATAGAAGAGCAACTTTGACTGAAATAACCACTCGTTACAACCGAGGTATGCAGCAAAGCATTTGTGAAGCCACAACACGCACAACCTTGAGGCGGATGGGCTACAACAGCAGAAGACCCCACCGGGTACCACTCATCTCCACTACAAATAGGAAAAAGAGGCTACAATTTGCAAGAGCTCACCAAAATTGGACAGTTGAAGACTGGAAAAATGTTGCCTGGTCTGATGAGTCTCGATTTCTGTTGAGACATTCAGATGGTAGAGTCAGAATTTGGCGTAAACAGAATGAGAACATGGATCCATCATGCCTTGTTACCACTGTGCAGGCTGGTGGTGGTGGTGTAATGGTGTGGGGGATGTTTTCTTGGCACACTTTAGGCCCCTTAGTGCCAATTGGGCATCGTTTAAATGCCACGGCCTACCTGAGCATTGTTTCTGACCATGTCCATCCCTTTATGGCCACCATGTACCCATCCTCTGATGGCTACTTCCAGCAGGATAATGCACCATGTCACAAAGCTCCAATCATTTCAAATTGGTTTCTTGAACATGACAATGAGTTCACTGTACTAAAATGGCCCCCACAGTCACCAGATCTCAACCCAATAGAGCATCTTTGGGATGTGGTGGAACGGGAGCTTCGTGCCCTGGATGTGCATCCCACAAATCTCCATCAACTGCAAGATGCTATCCTATCAATATGGGCCAACATTTCTAAAGAATGCTTTCAGCACCTTGTTGAATCAATGCCACGTAGAATTAAGGCAGTTCTGAAGGCGAAAGGGGGTCAAACACAGTATTAGGATGGTGTTCCTAATAATCCTTTAGGTGAGTGTATATATATATATATATATATATATATATATATATATATATATACACACACATATATATATATTTACTGTATATATGAACATACAAATACAACACCACTAACAATGAAATGGAAGCAATAGTGCAGTGTGACTGGTCCAGCGTTCATCAGAGTGACGGCCAGTGGAAAGGAGCTGTTCTGGTGCACAGCGCTCTCTAGCGCCTCCCAGAGGGGAGGAGTTGGAACTGGTTGTGTGAAGAGTCTGCAGTGAATAAGTACAAGTGCTGATTGGAGGGTAGGCTGGCACTGATGAAAATAAGAGAGACCTTCTTTCTTAGAAAATAAATTCAAGCCAAGCAATCTGACAAATCTGAGATTTACTGCATGTCTCTTGTCTCTGGTTTAAACTGTACTGGAGGGTAAAGAAGAGCACCGTGGCCTCAGATTCGGAGGTGCTAACTCTCATCCCTGCCGCTTCACACTCAGCTGCAAAACGCCCCAGTGAATGCTGGAGGTCACGGTCCGAGGAGGCAAACAGGACCACATCATCTGCGAACAGCAGAGAGGCGATCCCGAGACTCCCGAACCGGATCTTCTCCGCCCCCTGGCTGCGCCTAGATATCCTGTCCATGATATCTCCTCAACCACAAGGGCTCGTCCACCGTTCGCGTGTAGCAGATTGTTATAGTTCATAATTCCATAATTTCCGATTCGTTTTCAAGTTGTTTCCAAGTCATTCTCATGGTGATGTTTTTCTTTGGTTGTTGAGTTGTGTTTAAAGCATGTATGCATGTATTTGCTGTTTAATTTGGTATATGGCATCATTATATTCGTTATTCATTCATAAACACATGAATGTGAACCCATGAACGCAATTCAGGTCTTCAGTGTGGGGTCCGACATCCTGTCTGGTCCCGCTGCCTTGGTGATGTCGATCCTTATCACGTATCTTAAAGTCTAATTTCAAACATGCTGACTGAGCGTTTACAGCTCAGTCAGCATGTCAGTCCATTTTGTCCATGAACATGTTCTTCAGTCCCTGTTGATATAAACATACAAACTCAAACGTTCATTCTTAACTGTGACCAACAATAAGAGTTTCCTTTTCACATGTCACCATGTGCATACAAAATATTGCTCTAACTACAGCGGTGTACAATGTATTTATTGCAGTTTATTTACATACATTATTATTAAATTGTTATTGTTCTCTACTCATGACCTCAAGCTGCACTGGTTACTTTTTAATTGAATAGTAGAAGATTTTCCACAGAAGTTCAGACACAGCTAGAAGAAGGTAAAGATCTTATGATCACCACTTCATTTCTGTGGAACAAATACTTGACAATGTTGCAAAATACTAGTTCCTGATTACACACACACAGTGCTGGGTGTGTGTTTAGTCTGTTACAACATGTGAATCAAGTATTTGTTCATCAGGGCATGATGTGACATTTTCATGATTAACTAATTCATTCTTGAGTTGAGGTCAAAAACGTGTTGCGTGAGGTCTCAGTGATGTTAGACCACCAAATTATGTTCAGTTCATCCATAGTCCAGGTGGGACAATTCCCTTCAGGCGTTCCTGAGATATTGGGCTCACAAGAATGGGTCGGACTTACATTTTTTGCTGCTAGAATGGCCCAGCCAATCACCTGACTTGAATCCAATGTTAGAACAACAGGGACTGAAGAACATGTTCATGGACAAAATGGACTGACATGCTGACTGAGCTGTAAACGCTCAGTCAGCATGTTTGAAATTACACTTTAAGATACGTGATAAGGATCGACATCACCAAGGCAGCGGGACCAGACAGGATGTCGGACCCCACACTGAAGACCTGAATTGCGTTCATGGGTTCACATTCATGTGTTTATGAATGAATAACGAATATAATGATGCCATATACCAAATTAAACCAAATTATGGTCACGACCCAGAGTTCGTGACCATAGGTGAGGGTTGGAACGTAGACCGACCAGTAAATGGAGAGCTTCGCCTTCCGGCTCAGCTCCTCTTGACCAAGACGGACCGTTACAGCGCCTGTTTTACTGTTGTTGAGTTGTGTTTAAAGCATGTATGCATGTATTTGCTGTTTAATTTGGTATATGGCATCATTATATTCGTTATTCATTCATAAACACATGAATGTGAACCCATGAACGCAATTCAGGTCTTCAGTGTGGGGTCCGACATCCTGTCTGGTCCCGCTGCCTTGGTGATGTCGATCCTTATCACGTATCTTAAAGTGTAATTTCAAACATGCTGACTGAGCGTTTACAGCTCAGTCAGCATGTCAGTCCATTTTGTCCATGAACATGTTCTTCAGTCCCTGTTGATCTAACATTGGATTCAAGTCAGGTGATTGGCTGGGCCATTCTAGCAGCAAAAAATGTAAGTCCGACCCATTCTTGTGAGCCCAATATCTCAGGAACGCCTGAAGGGAATTGTCCCACCTGGACTATGGATGAACTGAACATAATTTGGTGGTCTAACATCACTGAGACCTCACGCAACACGTTTTTGACCTCAACTCAAGAATGAATTAGTTAATCATGAAAATGTCACATCATGCCCTGATGAACAAATACTTGATTCACATGTTGTAACAGACTAAACACACACCCAGCACTGTGTGTGTGTAATCAGGAACTAGTATTTTGCAACATTGTCAAGTATTTGTTCCACAGAAATGAAGTGGTGATCATAAGATCTTTACCTGTCTCTTGTCTCTGGTTTAAACTGTACTGGAGGGTAAAGAAGAGAGGTGAAGATGAGAATATCAAAGGAGCATAATGGGACTGAAAACAAGTTGAATTTGACTTTAAAACTGAATAATGTTCTTGTATTTGCTCATTTGAACTGACTCTTCCTTCACCACACGTGGTCTGGCGTTGTCATATCAATGTGTCTTCTTTTTTAAGCCAGATCTTGGTGAAAAGCAGAAAGCCTTGGGCTATTGTTGCTACCTTTTCAGCTCCAAAAGTTGAGACAACTCTGAAATAGTTGAATCTTAACAAGGAAATCAAGTCATTTTGGGAATGCAAGGACCTGCTGGGGAGGTTGTGTCATTCATCCAATACAAAAAAAAATAGATTTTTCTTTTCCCTGTCAAGTTATCCTTCGGCTGAAGGCAACAGGCAGGACTCAGCTGTCGATACCTTGAACCCTCTCTGAGCTTTTTTTGTTCAACATTTCAGGCAGCTGAGATATTTGGGGAAGTGATGAGAAACACAAACCTGGTCAGAATATTCACGGAAAATCAGCCACGTATTGGTAAAAGTAGGATTTATAAACGTATAACTCTGAAAGCCAACAGAAATAAGGAATATTGAGAAAAACAAACTTGTCTTTGTTGGTTGTATTGTGGCTTCAGGAAAAGGTTCGATGGTCGTACAGTCTGCATGAACAAGGATAGTTAAGCCCAAGAAGGAGAGTAAAGGTGGGGGGGGTCTCACTTCCTGAAAACTTAAGAATTGCTCATATACAATAACTTGAATAAAGAAGAAGTGTCGCAAAGGCGAGGTCAAACAACGGCGAGATGTCAAAGCCGAGAGGTCGCTGTGGTGCACTTCCTCAATGATTGCACAATCAGACATGCAGTACAGAAAGGAGGGGTGAGTCAGGGCAGCGCGATCTGGTACAAGTGTGTGTGGTTGTGACAGGAAGTCTCGTATGTGCCAAGAAAGAGGTGATATGTGACTTAACCCCAACATCACAATGGGATTTCCTGCTTTAAGCAATCACTATTGTAAGCTATCAGCTATCACTTTTAAAGCCTAACAGTTCATGTATTTGCAGATCAAGTCAAACATCCAACATCCAACAGGCTGCAGCCTGGAGCTCCATCAATGACGTTTCTGACTTCGCATATCGAGAGGCTCTGGAAATATTCTTCCAAAAGCCAGAAAAACAAACACACTGCAGTGACAAAGCCTGCTCACTTTGTGGTTGTCACACCATCCATCCATCCATCCATTATCAGCCGCTTATCCGGGGTCGGGTCTCGGTGGCAGCAGGTTCAGCAGGCCGACCCAGGCTTCCCTCTCACCCGCAACACTTTCCAGCTCATCCTGGGGACCCCGAGGCGTTCCAAGGCCAGCCGGGAGATATAATCCCTCCAGCGTGTCCTTGGTCTTCCCCGGGGTCTCCTACCAGTTGGACGTGTCTGGAAAACCTCTAATGGGAGGCGTCCAGGAGGCATCCTGACTAGATGCTGAACCACCGCAGCTGACTCCTTTCGACACGAAGGAGCAGCGACTCGACTCCAAGCTCCCCCCTGATGTCCGAGCTCCTTACCCTATCTCTAAGGCTGAGCCGGCCACCCTACGGAGGAAGCTCATCTCCTTAGCCTATCTCTAAGGGTGAGCCCGGCCACCCTACGGAGGAAGCTCATTTCGGCCGCTTGTATCCGAGACCTCGTTCTTTCGGTCACGACCCAGAGTTCGTGACCATAGGTGAGGGTTGGAACGTAGACCGACCAGTAAATGGAGAGCTTCTCCTTCCGGCTCCTCTTCACCAAGACGGACCGGTACAGCGCCTGTTTTACTGCTGCAGCCGCACCGATCCGCCTGTCGATCTCCCGCTCCACCTTACACTCACTCGTGAACAAGACCCCGAGATACTTGAACTCCTTCGCTTGGGGTAGGCAATTTGTCCCCACCTGGAGGGAGCAATCCACCGGTTTCCGGCAGAGCACCATGGCCTCAGATGTGGAGGTGCTAACTCTCATCCCTGCCGCTTCACACTCAGCTGCAAAACGCCCCAGTGAATGCTGGAGGTCACGGTCCGAGGAGGCAAACAGGACCACATCATCTGCGAACAGCAGAGAGGCGATCCCGAGACTCCCGAACCGGATCCTCTCCGCCCCCTGGCTGCGCCTAGATATCCTGTCCATGATATCTCCTCAACCACAAGGGCTCGTCCACCGTTCGCGTGTAGCAGATTGTTATAGTTCATAATTCCATAATTTCCGATTCGTTTTCAAGTTGTTTCCAAGTCATTCTCATGGTGATGTTTTTCTTTGGTTGTTGAGTTGTGTTTAAAGCATGTATGCATGTATTTGCTGTTTAATTTGGTATATGGCATCATTATATTCGTTATTCATTCATAAACACATGAATGTGAACCCATGAACGCAATTCAGGTCTTCAGTGTGGGGTCCGACATCCTGTCTGGTCCCGCTGCCTTGGTGATGTCGATCCTTATCACGTATCTTAAAGTGTAATTTCAAACATGCTGACTGAGCGTTTACAGCTCAGTCAGCATGTCAGTCCATTTTGTCCATGAACATGTTCTTCAGTCCCTGTTGATCTAACATTGGATTCAAGTCAGGTGATTGGCTGGGCCATTCTAGCAGCAAAAAATGTAAGTCCGACCCATTCTTGTGAGCCCAATATCTCAGGAACGCCTGAAGGGAAATTGTCCCACCTGGACTATGGATGAACTGAACATCATTTGGTGGTCTAACATCACTGAGACCTCACGCAACACGTTTTTGACCTCAACTCAAGAATGAATTAGTTAATCATGAAAATGTCACATCATGCCCTGATGAACAAATACTTGATTCACATGTTGTAACAGACTAAACACACACCCAGCACTGTGTGTGTGTAATCAGGAACTAGTATTTTGCAACATTGTCAAGTATTTGTTCCACAGAAATGAAGTAGTCATCATAAGATCTTTACCTTCTTCTAGCTGTGTCTGAACTTCTGTGGAAAATCTTCTACTATTCAATTAAAAAGTAACCAGTGCAGCTTGAGGTCATGAGTAGAGAATAATAACAATTTAATAATAATGTATGTGTGAATGTAAATAAACTGCAATAAATACATTGTACACCGCTGTAGTTAGAGCAATATTTTGTATGCACATGGTGACATGTGAAAAGGAAACTCTTATTGTTGGTCACAGTTAAGAATGAACGTTTGAGTTTGTATGTTTAGATCAACAGGGACTGAAGAACATGTTCATGGACAAAATGGACTGACAAGCTGACTGAGCTGTAAACGCTCAGTCAGCATGTTTGAAATTACACTTTAAGATACGTGATAAGGATCGACATCACCAAGGCAGCGGGACCAGACAGGATGTCGGACCCCACACTGAAGACCTGAATTGCGTTCATGGGTTCACATTCATGTGTTTATGAATGAATAACGAATATAATGATGCCATATACCAAATTAAACAGCAAATACATGCATACATGCTTTAAACACAACTCAACAACAGTAAAACAGGCGCTGTACCGGTCCGTCTTGGTCAAGAGGAGCTGAGCCGGAAGGCGAAGCTCTCCATTTACTGGTCGGTCTACGTTCCAACCCTCACCTATGTTCACGAACTCTGGGTCGTGACCGAAAGAACGAGGTCTCGGATACAAGCGGCCTTAATGAGCTTCCTCCGTAGGGTGGCCGGGCTCAGCCTTAGAGATAGGGTAAGGAGCTCGGACATCAGGGGGGAGCTTGGAGTCGAGTCGCTGCTCCTTCGTGTCGAAAGGAGTCAGCTGAGGTGGTTCAGCATCTAGTCAGGATGCCTCCTGGACGCCTCCCATTAGAGGTTTTCCAGCACGTCCAACTGGTAGGAGACCCCGGGGAAGACCCAGGACACGCTGGAGGGATTATATCTCCCGGCTGGCCTTGGAACGCCTCGGGATCCCCCAGGATGAGCTGGAAAGTGTTGCGGGTGAGAGGGAAGCCTGGGTCGGTCTGCTGAACCTGCTGCCACCGCGACCCGACCCCGGATAAGCGGCTGAAAATCGATGGATGGATGGATGGTTGAGGAGATAAACTGGTTTTAGTATGGGTATGCAAACCTTCGCAATTTAAGCAGAAAAAAACGTCTACAGATTAAAAGGTTTTAAAGAATGTAGTCAAAGTACAGTGAAAACACAGAAGTTGTATTAATGGTAATTACAGGAAGTCAGGGGAAGAGTGTTGACATAGTAAATAACAGAGTTCAGAGATAAGCGTAACAAATAATACGCTTATCTCTGAACTCTTTTCTTTACTCGGTCAACGCTCTTCCCCTGATTTCCCGTAATTCCCATTAATAAAACAACAAATTCAGCAAATGCATACAACCGCAGCCCTTCTCGTCTGTATCTCAGCGCTTTATACATTGATCTGTTATGTGTTCGTCTGATGTGGTTAACCTCTTAATTCTGTTAACAGGCATTCTCACTATGCCATCAAACATACATATACATCAAATGGGAGGACACACAAATATGTCGGATTATGTTACATGTCAGATTACATTATTCATAATGGCAGAATGGTTAACTCCTGTGTTTTTTACGAGCTCTTTATCAAGACAACAGTTTATAACTTTTGCACTACAAGCTGTATCACACACACACACACACACACACACACACACACACACACACACACACACACACACACACACACACACACACCTGGGCATTCAGCCAACCCACTTGCAGACAGAGCAGGAAGGAGGGGGGATCAGTACAACACCCTATCAGACCGGATCTGGCACTTTCTGGATATTATATTTATTTTAGACTTGTGAATTACTGATATTACCGAAACAGTATAGTTCAAGATACAGGCGGAAACACCAGTTTCTTATATTTATGTCACTATAGCAATGTCAGTGTGGTCACAGTCGTAGACCTATTCAGTTGTGTGGCTTCTGACCTTAAATACCAGCGCTCTCTCTTACATCTGGTTCACCTTTAATCAATTTTAAACAAAACCACATGCCCTTGCTCTCCTGTCCATATCAGGTTGGGTTCTCGACCGCTCATTGAACGCCCTTTGCACGTTGTAACATGTTTGTCTAACAGATCTGACTGACATTTGGGCTAACAGGCCGTCATCAGTTTTCTGGGAAATGTTCTAATCATTTATCAGACGTGCACACATTTAGTAAGGTTACATAAGGTTATATTTCAACATCATCATGTGTGGAGGCGGGTCATTGGAGGAGTCAGCAGAAGAGACGATCTGACAGGATATAAGTAATCTGACGACATCTCAGATCATCACACTGGAAGAGAGGACGCTCACACAACTCAGCTGATCTACACAACTTCACCAGGTGAGGACAGACTGTGGACAGAGACAGAGGGTGAGAGGAACACATGGAGATTTAGAGTTTAACTGATCTCCAGTCTGTGTAAAACTATCACTGTCAGGCTGGTGTCCACAGGGAAATAGTGTAAATGAAGTACTGAAGGCTGTGGGGTCACTTTTCCCATCAGGTTGGAGAAATGGCCTCAGATCACAAGAACGTTGCTGCCCTGGGTCGACCTTTCACCCTAGGAATGCTCTACGATGCTCGGAGAGATGAACTGATCCCAGGTAAGTCTGAGACTACATTAGATTGCATTCTTATTCAAAATATTTAAAATGTGTCTGCCTATCACAGTTTTGCTTAAATGAACTTTGAAATCATTTCACCATTTAATCCTCACCTTTTCAACATTCTTAATACATTTTTAAATAATTATTTAATGCTTTGCTGTGACAAATGAGATAATTTATTTTTTGTTATTCTTGTATACTTTGTCCGTGTTTCTTGGAATATGGACCGCAACATTATTTTAAGATTAGCAAACTAACTCAAAACTTGTCAAACATTACTACCAGGAACTGCCGTCATAATTTACTTGGTTTTCAGAACTTTTGAAGAGATAACATATATATATATATATATATATATATATATATATATATATATATATATATATATATATATACACTCACCTAAAGGATTATTAGGAACACCTGTTTCTCAATTTCTCATTAATGCAATTATCTAATCAACCAATCACATGGCAGTTGCTTCAATGCATTTAGGGGTGTGGTCCTGGTCAAGACAATCTCCTGAACTCCAAACTGAATGTCAGAATGGGAAAGAAAGGTGATTTAAGCAATTTTGAGCGTGGCATGGTTGTTGGTGCCAGACGGGCCGGTCTGAGTATTTCACAATCTGCTCAGTTACTGGGATTTTCACGCACAACCATTTCTAGGGTTTACAAAGAATGGTGTGAAAAGGGAAAAACATCCAATATGCGGCAGTCCTGTAGGCGAAAATGCCTCGTTGATGCTAGAGGTTAGAGGAGAACGGGCCGACTGATTCAAGCTGATAGAAGAGCAACTTTGACTGAAATAACCACTCGTTACAACCGAGGTATGCAGCAAAGCATTTGTGAAGCCACAACACGCACAACCTTGAGGCGGATGGGCTACAACAGCAGAAGACCCCACCGGGTACCACTCAACTCCACTACAAATAGGAAAAAGAGGCTACAATTTACAAGAGCTCACCAAAATTGGACAGTTGAAGACTGGAAAAATGTTGCCTGGTCTGATGAGTCTCGATTTCTGTTGAGACATTCAGACGGTAGAGTCAGAATTTGGCGTAAACAGAATGAGAACATGGATCCATCATGCCTTGTTACCACTGTGCAGGCTGGTGGTGGTGGTGTAATGGTGTGGGGGATGTTTTCTTGGCACACTTTAGGCCCCTTAGTGCCAATTGGGCATCGTTTAAATGCCACGGCCTACCTGAGCATTGTTTCTGACCATGTCCATCCCTTTATGGCCACCATGTACCCATCCTCTGATGGCTACTTCCAGCAGGATAATGCACCATGTCACAAAGCTCCAATCATTTCAAATTGGTTTCTTGAACATGACAATGAGTTCACTGTACTAAAATGGCCCCCACAGTCACCAGATCTCAACCCAATAGAGCATCTTTGGGATGTGGTGGAACGGGAGCTTCGTGCCCTGGATGTGCATCCCACAAATCTCCATCAACTGCAAGATGCTATCCTATCAATATGGGCCAACATTTCTAAAGAATGCTTTCAGCACCTTGTTGAATCAATGCCACGTAGAATTAAGGCAGTTCTGAAGGCGAAAGGGGGTCAAACACAGTATTAGTATGGTGTTCCTAATAATCCTTTAGGTGAGTGTATATATATATATATATATATATATATATATATATATATATATATATATATATATATAGTACCTCCTCCCTTTCCCCTCTGCCTCTTAACCTGCCGAGTTGCTTCTTCTTGCAGTTGTTTTAATTGATTAAATTACTTTATTAAACTAAATGATTATCCTGCTTTATGTTTTCCAACTTCTAAAGGTTTGACGTTGTGGGACAATGAAACTCTACAAGGGAAAATAACTGAAAGCCTTCAACCCAGCAGTCAATTTGAAATTACTACATCTGACACCATTGAATCCAAGTCCTCTCTGCTGGATGTTGAAGCTTCTCTGAAGGCCAGTTTCCTCAGTGGACTGATTGAAGTTGAAGGATCTGCCAAGTATCTGAATGATCAGAAGAACTTCAAGAATCAGAGCAGAGTGACGTGTCAGTACAAATCCACCACCAACTTCAAACAGTTGTCAGGGATTGACCATGTCACCACAGACACCGACCAAATTAATATCATTAAGAATAGCTCGGCAACACATGTAGTCACGGGCATCCTCTATGGGGCAAATGCTTTCTTTGTGTTCGACAGTGAGAAGTTAGAGGCCAGCAGCGTTCAGGACATCCAGGGCAACATGAAAGCTGTGATCAACAAGATCCCCTCTCTTAGTGTTGAAGCGAGCGCTGGCATCAAGCTGACTGATGAAGAAAAAGCCCTGACTGATAAATGCTCCTGCAAATTCATCGGAGACTTCATCCTTGAAAGTAACCCTGCAACATATGTAGATGCAGTGAAGACCTACGTAGAACTTCCACAGCTACTGGGAGAAGATGGAGAGAATTCTGTCCCAGTGAAGGTCTGGCTGATGCCACTGAAGAATTTGTATCCCGAAGCTGCTGAGATGAAGAGTGAGATCACCTTTGGACTGGTGAGGATGATGCAAGATGCTCTTGAAGATTTGAGGGAAATACGAATGAGATGCAACGATTCTCTGGAAGACGGAGTGGTAGAGGACTTTCTAATTCTTCAAGAAGAGTTAGAAACCTTCCAAAAATGGTGTCATTACTATGCATTGAACCTCCAGCAGACCATGAAGAAGAAACTCCCCTCCATCCGTGAAGGTAACGAAGATGAAAGCTCAGCAGAAAAAGTCTTTGAAGACAGACACAACTCACCATTCAGTCAAGATAAGCTGAGCAAGTGGCTGGATGGTAAAGAGAGAGAAATCAACGTCATCAGATCCTGTTTAGATATGATGAAGGGAATAAAGATCGTCCGAAATCAGTCCGAGCTGGACAGAGAGCTTCTTGCTAGAGACTATGTTCTCTGCTTCGTTTTCACCTCCATGAAAAGAGGGGATACCTTCCTTGATGAGATGGCCACCTACTTGGACTCCCGTGAATTAGGGAGTACCAATGAAGACCAGTGGTTCTACTCAAGGAAAGTTATTAACAGAATGAGAAAACAAGCCAAAAAATTCCGTTCTGATGCCAATCTGTATTATAAAGCCTACCGTTACCTCATCACAGTCATTCCTGATGAGGAGTACAAAGGAGCA
Organism: Myoxocephalus aenaeus; assembly: GCA_038501785.1. Classification (NCBI taxonomy): domain Eukaryota; kingdom Metazoa; phylum Chordata; class Actinopteri; order Perciformes; family Cottidae; genus Myoxocephalus; species Myoxocephalus aenaeus. The sequence continues at coordinate 695,969 of JBAMJR010000149.1, read as the reverse complement.
ACTATCTACTATTACATCAAAGGGAGTCTGGGCAATCGCAATGCATTTAACGAATCATAGACAAAAGAGATCTGATCTGGCGTAAGTTTAAAAATGTTTTTCAGTCAAAAATACAGTTTACTAATTACTGGCTTCCAGAAACCCGTTTGACCATCAGAATTAATGCATTTGTTTTGGTCTCTCCATCAGATATCTGGGATCTCACCCTGGACCCAAAGGCTGCAGATAACGACCTCTCTGTCTGATGGAAACAAGAAAGCAACGAGTGAATCAGCTTTACCCAGCCTTCTATGTTCATGATGAACACAACTATGTCTATCTGTAGAATGAGATCAATGACTTGTTAGATCCTTGGTCTGTTAATAGAGAGATGGGTTTACAAGTAAAGTTTAAACTGTAAAGTAACATCCCATGTTAACTTGACCTTGTTTCATAAATTCACAAAAATATAAAAAACCCAAAGAGAGCATGAAAATAGATAACCTTATACAAGTTACAAAATATGTAATGTTCTGTTCATCAGACTGGTTTGTGCTTCACAATCAGTATCAACTGAATTTTAAATTTATTATAATATATATTAATATAATATATTATCAAAGCTCATGTCAAAACTTGCATAACTTGTTTTAGTGATTATATCATGTTGATTATGTTATGACATAAGGGAAAGTGCCTTTGATTAATTTAGCATTTGTTTCTTTTCTTCTTTGTGTTGTATTTTAAAAATAGTTATCTTGGCTTAATACTAATTCTGTACATTAATCCTGACCTCAAGTTCAACTAATGACTTTACTCTGGAAAGACACTGTTAACACCATTTTATCAGATGTTAAGCACACTGCTGATGTTTATGGAGCTCCAGTAAAGTTTCCACTTCACTTGGTACATCAGATATATTGTTAACTCTTTTCTAATTACTTATACTTGTGATTCAGAGCTTATAATAATACACATTGGATTTTTTAAGACCTGTATGTTGGAATATAACGCAGTTGATGTAAAAAGAGTCAGTGTTGACATCATTTTGTTGCAAACATTGATGATGTTTATAGAAGTGAACTAATGTCAGATTGCAGAGACACAGTAACACCTGTTGGACATGTTTACTCTCTTCTGGAGCAGAAATTCAATAAAGTGGAGACCTGACTTCACCACTGTGTGCTGCTTTGTTTCCTTTATATTAAACGCTTGTAGCAAAGGTACAAAGAAGGTCTCCTTTGATCTCTAACACATTCATATATTTCAATGCAAAGAACACAAGAAGATAGTTTGGAAAGGGGAAGCTAGTTAGCCTAGCTTGCTAATGTTAGCATTGCTTTCCACCAGGAGAGAATTGCCTCCTAATCTCTTTTTCTTGGCCCCGATGAATACTTATAGATATATACACACACACACATATATATATATATATATATATATATATATATACACACACGTACATACATACATATATACACATACATAAACACGTACATACATACACAAACACACATACACATACATCTATAAACACATATACACACATACATTAATATACACATGTTTAGATTTACACGTTCAGTAGGAACCAATGGGCTTTCATCTGCTCTCATCAGGATAAATCAGGTCTATCTAACAGTTATGAAGAAATAAATTAGAAATTCTTCTCTGCATTTGACCCATCCTTGGTTGGGGGTGGGTCAAATGAGCAGGGAGCAGCTAGGAGTCTTGCTCAGGGACACTTTGACATGTGAACTATGGGGGGACTGGGGATCGAGCCGGCTGCCTTGCGGTTACTGGACGACCACTCATCCCCCTGAGCTACACTTTCCTTACAATGATCATTGACATTGGTTTGTATTCAGTGTAACCTGATTGGGAAGCATCATCAGAAGAAAAAACCCAGAAAGACCCTTAAAGAAAATGTGTATATGTATCTTTCAGGACCTTCGTCTTACTGTTATTATGCTAACTTGTTTTGGTTAATGCTAAAGTTGGTAATGCGGGTGAGCTGATATAAAAATGTTATCTCCGTCCGTGCGACCCATTCTTGTGAGTCCAATATCTCAGGAAAATAAAAAAAAATAAACATGCACTTTATTAATACCCTTGGGGAAAATCTTCTCTGCATTTGACCCATCCCTGGATGGGGAGCAGTGGGCAGCCCTGTGGGGCGCCCGGGGAGCAGTTAAGGGTTCAGTGTCTTGCTCAGGGACACTCCGACATGTGAGCTATGGGGGGACTGGGGATCGAGCCAGCTGCCTTGTGGTTGCGGGACAACCACTCATCCCCCTGAGCTACAGCCCTAAAACCTGAAGGTAATTCCTTCACATTTGGTACCAACGTCCACCTGGACTCATGATGAACTAAACATAATTTGGTGGTCTCAGATCACTGAGACCTCACTCAACACGTGTTTGGCCCCAACTCAAGAATGCATACGCTAATGATGACAATTTCACATATTGAAGTGATGACCTTTTGGATAGACATGCAGGTAAACAGCAACTTGACTGGTAGACGGAGGCAACAACAGTGAGGCGTTCATTTTAGTTGAACATTGTAGTGAACTACACTGATAAAAACTCTGTTCTGGTGCAAAGCCCCGGTCCTCCTGTCATCTAAGACTCAAGTGTCCTCATATCTCCTGACACTCACTGTGGCCTCATACATTGATTACATTCCTTAAGCATACGTTCCCCTTCATAAACCCAGGAGTCTCACAACACAACATCCAGGGGGGAGGATCCTGGTCCTCCCCCCTGGTCCCCATGCATCCCCCATGGACCCCCATGGATCGTGGCTGACTGGAACCGGTCCTGCCTGCTGCCATGGCCCTGCTGATGCCCCTCCTCTCTACCTCCTTCTGCTTCATGGATCATGGTTATCTGGATCATGGACCATGCCTCCTCTGGACACCGCCAGCCTCTTCCCGGTTCTAGCCTCTCGCCACTCAGCGGCACTGAGAAACCAACCTTGGTTGTCGGGAGCTCAATTGTTAGAAACGTGAAGATTGCAAAACCAGGGACCACAGTCAAATGTATTTCTGGGGCCAGGGCGGGCGATGATGAGTCCTATTTAAAACTGTTGGCTAAAGACAAACGTAAATACAGTAAGATTGTAATACACGTCGGTGGTAATGACTCCCGACTTCGCCACTCGGAGGTCACCTGCCTTTTTTCACCTGCGAAACATTTAAAAAATCTGGCATATTTTGTCTCAGAGCGGTGCAGAAAAGTTGATTCACTCATTTGTTACTTCAAGACTAGAAAACTGTAACTCCGTATTATCAGGCTGCTCCGGTAAGTCCCTTGGGTCTCTCCAGTTGATCCAGAATGCTGCAGCTCGTGTACTAACAAGGACTCGGAAGAGAGATCACATTACTCCTGTACCAGCTGCTCTCCACTGGCTTCCTGTAAGATCAATAATCAAGTTTAAAGTCCTTCTCCTCACCTACAAAGCCTTAGCTGGTGATGCACCATCATATCTTAAAGAGCTTATAGTGCCATATTACCCCACTAGAGCGTTACGCTCACTGAATGCAGGGTTACTTGTGGTTCCCAGAGTCTTAAAAAGTAGGTTTGGGGCTAGAGCTTTCAGTTATCGTGCTCCTCTTCTGTGGAATCAGCTTCCACTTTCAGTCCGGGGGGCAGACACAGTCACCTCATTTAAGAGTAGACTTAAGACTTTCCTCTTTGATAGCGCTTATACTTAGGACTGACTCCGTAAGGAGAGGGAGAGTCAGACAACTCCCCTCGCGATTCACGAGGGCAACCCACCCCGTGATTCCATCAGACCCCTACCATGGCAGGACTGCCTCCTGCCATGGCCCTGCTGATGCCCCTCCTCTCTACCTCCTTCTGCTTCATGGATCGTGGTTATCTGGATCGTGGACCATGCCTACTACTCATTATATGAATAATTTCTGTCATATTCATGTAATGTGCTGTAACTCTGTTACGCTATTCATTCTGGTCACATGACATCTATTGCTTCTGTCCATTAGGAGAGGGATCCTCCTCTGTTGCTCTCCTGAAGGGTTCTTCCTGTTTTCCCTGTGAAAGGGTTTTTACTATCTTTATTTAGGGAGTTTTTCCTGATCCGATGTGAGGTCCCGGGACAGGATGTTATGTGTACAGAATGTAAAGCCCTCCGAGGCAAACTTGTATTTGTGATGTTGGGCTTGAAGTGGAATTCTCCTCGCCGGGATATTCCTCGAGTGTTCAAGAATTGACAGAACGGGTTATAGTACAATAATGATTATTTGTTTAGCAATTACATACATGAAATGCATACCTAATACAAGGCCTTGGACTCCGCTCCCCTGTCTGTCTGCCCTTCACACGGTCAGCACGCCTCAGGATGAGTGAGCCCCGAACTCAGAGAGTAAAGTGTTCTTATTCTCTTTCTTTCTGACTTTCTCTTTCATCTGACTCCCAAATACTCCCAGTGAAACACACAACCCAGGTTCCCAAACAATTCTTTTTGAAATACTGCTGCTTTCTCCTCAAGGCCGGATACAGGACGAGGGTGCATAGATAAGTTTGCACCTGTTGATAAATTTAATGAATAGTTGGAACAAGAACATAAGACCCGTGTGTGAGACTCATATTCATTGGACTTCCCAAACTTTATCTGACAGACAGGGGAGTAAGAGTTCTGTGGTTTCTCACACCTGACACACACACACACATCCTTCATTTTTAAGCAAGCATTATCTTAAAAACAGAGTATTCAACCAAAGCTGTATAAATCATAAATTCTCTTCAGGCTATATAAAACAAACTGAATTGAATTACTCTATCTCTAAGGCTGAGTCCTACAGAGGAAACTCATCTCCTTACTCTATCTCTAAGGCCGAGCCCTACAGAGGAAACTCATCTCCTTACTCTATCTCTAAGGCTGAGTCCTACAGAGGAAACTCACCTCCTTACTCTATCTCTAAGGCTGAGCCCTACAGAGGAAACTCATCTCCTTACTCTATCTCTAAGAGTTCTACAGAGGAAACTCACCTCCTTACTCTATCTCTAAGGCTGAGCCCTACAGAGGAAACTCATCTCCTTACTCTATCTCTAAGGCTGAGTCCTACAGAGGAAACTCACCTCCTTACTCTATCTCTAAGGCTGAGCCCTACAGAGGAAACTCATCTCCTTACTCTATCTCTAAGAGTCCTACAGAGGAAACTCACCTCCTTACTCTATCTCTAAGGCTGAGCCCTACAGAGGAAACTCATCTCCTTACTCTATCTCTAAGGCTGAGTCCTACAGAGGAAACTCACCTCCTTACTCTATCTCTAAGGCTGAGCCCTACAGAGGAAACTCATCTCCTTACTCTATCTCTAAGGCTGAGCCCTACAGAGGAAACTCATCTCCTTACTCTATCTCTAAGGCTGAGCCCTACAGAGGAAACTCACCTCCTTACTCTATCTCTAAGGCTGAGCCCTACAGAGGAAACTCACCTCCTTACTCTATCTCTAAGGCTGAGCCCTACAGAGGAAACTCACCTCCTTACTCTATCTCTAAGGCTGAGCCCTACAGAGGAAACTCACCTCCTTACTCTATCTCTAAGGCTGAGCCCTACAGAGGAAACTCACCTCCTTACTCTATCTCTAAGGCTGAGCCCTACAGAGGAAGCTCATCTCCTTACCCTATCTCTAAGGCTGAGCCCTACAGAGGAAACTCATCTCCTTACTCTATCTCTAAGGCTGAGCCCTACAGAGGAAACTCACCTCCTTACTCTATCTCTAAGGCTGAGCCCTACAGAGGAAACTCATCTCCTTACTCTATCTCTAAGGCTGAGCCCTACAGAGGAAACTCACCTCCTTACTCTATCTCTAAGGCTGAGCCCTACAGAGGAAACTCACCTCCTTACTCTATCTCTAAGGCTGAGCCCTACAGAGGAAACTCACCTCCTTACTCTATCTCTAAGGCTGAGCCCTACAGAGGAAACTCATCTCCTTACTCTATCTCTAAGGCTGAGCCCTACAGAGGAAACTCACCTCCTTACTCTATCTCTAAGGCTGAGCCCTACAGAGGAAACTCATCTCCTTACTCTATCTCTAAGGCTGAGCCCTACAGAGGAAACTCACCTCCTTACTCTATCTCTAAGGCTGAGCCCTACAGAGGAAACTCACCTCCTTACCCTATCTCTAAGGCTGAGCCCTACAGAGGAAACTCATCTCCTTACCCTATCTCTAAGGCTGAGCCCTACAGAGGAAACTCACCTCCTTACTCTATCTCTAAGGCTGAGTCCTACAGAGGAAACTTATCTCCTTACTCTATCTCTAAGGCTGAGTCCGGACCCCCTACGGAAGAAATTAATTTTTGCCGCTTGTATCCGCGATCTCGTTCTCTGGTTCACGAACAACTGTCAGAGTATTTCTCCCCACAGGCGCAGGGAGGCGCAGTGTTCTCTACTCATGACCTCAAGATAAACTGGTCACTTTGTCAATAGAATAGCAGAAGATTTTCCACAGAAGTGAAGACAGCTAAAAGAATGCAATCACACATCTTATTATGACAAGTTCATTTCTCTGGAAATTTCACCTGTTCTAACAGACTATACACACACCCACACACACACTCAGCACCACGCCACCGCAGATGAAAACACACAAAAAGCAGGAAACTCACCAGATGCTGTTCATTAAAGACAAAGTCCATCCGCTCACCTTAAAAAAAAGTTCAGCGACACTGTTGTACAGTTTATGTGCGCTTCAGTTCCAGAGTGTGTACTGACACACTGACCAATCACAGCGCACGTTAATGGTCACGCGGGCCGTGACGAATCCCAACGTCCATAATGCTAGCAGATATTAAGGTGCAATCTGATTGGATGATGAGCTATACTGATCCAGCTGTCAATCAAGCCGTGCTGCTGGCCTGAGCTGAGGAACAGACAAGACAGGAGCTGTGCAATGACAAAATAAGCTGATAGGGAAAAGTAATTATAATACATGTAGTGTATTTGTGAAAAACAATTACATTATAAAATAGATATAACTTTTAATTATAAAAAAAAGAAAGAAAACTAATTTAAATTTAAAATGACATTATAAAATAGCTATAACTTAGCAGGCCCTGCCGGCCCGCCACTGCTTTCTCGCTGCATCGGCCACTTTCCAAACCCTCTTGGAGACTTTTTTTTGTCAAAAGCGACTAGTGACAAATCTAGAGACTTTTGTTGGTGTTATTGGAGACTTTCTGGTGTCTTGGAGACTGACGTGAAACACCGCACGTATCGTTCTGCAGTCACTGTCCTCAGCGAGCAGCGGGTGCTGCCGTGAGCCCCGCCCCCTCCGCCGTGAGCCCCGCCCCCTCCGCCGTCCCAAAGCACTCACAGGCGGCCTCACAGGAGCCGAGCGAGTCGCGGCAGCAGAGAGGAGAGAGGCCCACGCGTCACTAAACATGAATCTTGCCCCGGCTTGTAAATGTTTCTTCAGTCACACTAAAATGTGAGTCAGAGTCTTACTCCCCACAGGCGCAGTGTTCTCTCCTCATGGACGTAATCACAAACATGACGTGAAGACACACTAACAGGAGGTCAAGATCTTATCATGACCAGTTCATTTCTGTGGAACAAATACTTGATTCACATGTTGTAACAGACTATACACACACACACACACACACACACACACACACACACACACACACACACAGTGTGTGTAATCAGGAACTACTACGTATTTGTTCCACAGAAATGAACTCATCATGAAAAGATCTTTACCTTCTGTTAGGTGTGTCTTCACTTGGTTGTCATCATGGGTGGAGGCGGGTCGTGGGAGGAGTCAGCAGAAGAGACGATCTGACAGGATATAAGTAATCTGACGACATCTCAGATCATCACACTGGAAGAGAGGACGCTCACACAACTCAGCTGATCTACACAACTTCACCAGGTGAGGACAGACTGTGGACAGAGACAGAGGGTGAGAGCCCAGGTGGGAAAAAAAGTATACTTAGTATATTTAATCTTAGCATACTTGAGTATACTTTAGTATACTAATCATAAGTATACTTAAAGTGTGTTATTTTGGAACAACTTCTTTTGTACTAAATATATTTAAGTAGTACTTAAAGAGTATTTAAGTACAACTTTAAGTATATTTAGTATATTTTTGTGTGCTAAATTGGAACAACTTCAAGTATACTTAGTACATTGTTTTAAGTATATTTAAAATGTGTTTTAATATATTATTAGTATATTACAAATATGTAAACTATCTGGGACGTTCATTCAGCATTTAGGATACTGTAATACATTTATAATATTTTAATGGACAATAGTATGGAGTGTACAAAGTAATATAGCATAAAAAGAAAGTGTGCTTTATTTGGAATTGGAATAAGCCAAATGTATAACTTTTGGTATACACAATATTAATATATTTATAATGTGCTAATAGTATACCAAAAGTATACTTTTGGTATACTATTAGCACATTATAAATATATTAATATTGTGGTTAAAGTATACCAAAAGTTATACATTTGGCTTATTCCAATTACAAAGAAAGCAAAATCACTTTATTTAATTTAAGTTTACATGGTACATGTATAACAAAACAGAATGACCATGTTTCAGATTGTAGCAATATAGAGGAACAATGAACATCAACAATAGAACCACAAACAGGCTGCATATTATGTGTTTTTTGGTTGTACTGCTCATTATTACATTTTCGCCTGATGACCGCTCACATGTCCGAGGCACTCGTCTCCGGCAATTCTTTATTAACAGCATCTGTTAAGAGAAGAGACGAGAGATGATGTCACACAGCATATTCATACAACATTTTCTTATATTTTGACTACACAGGAAATCCTGTTGAACAATAGTAAATCAGGATTAACATTGAGGAACTATATCAATATGACATGCCAATATTCCTACCAGTGCAGGTCAAACATATATGTCATCACTGGTGGTGTGTTTATCACGAACATGTGATCCTGCTGCTTTATAAATCACAGAAGCTTTAAATTGTCTACATGCGACTCAAGACAATGACCTACCTGTTATGGCCTGCACTTTGGCAACGTTCAGTTGTTTTCAGGAGGTTCCCCTTATAATATAAATCCTTATATTCTGTAGATATTCTTCATTGTATTACTCTGATGTCTATTAAAGTTCAGGTTAGCGAGGTCAGTATAACACAGCTATGCAGCTGTTGTGTCTATGAAATGTCCAGTTCTCAAGGGAAGTTAGTCACACGCCTGCGCACTTCAACACCCACAACTGTTTATCAGTATATTGACATTAAGGAAGCAGACTGGTCGTTGTGTTCCAGTCTTGTGAGAAAAGATGAGAACACGGGATTCTCCTCCTCTTGACAGGACAGAGCGAATCAGATGTTAGGACGAGGCGAGACGAACCTGTGACGATAAACTGTGTATGAAAGGCAACACTTCCGTGGTGGGGCAGTGGTTCTTTGCCCAACCTGCGTGTTGCTGTACCACTCACTGCTTTTGCAACTGCAGCGCTTACTACTTTACTTGTGATCATTTAGTAAATAAATATAGAGAACGAGAGAAGTTGTTGAACTGAGTTCTTCCAGGCATCCAATAATTGACACACGCTATCACCCCTTTCCCAGACTTCCCAGTCAGGGTGGACAGTGCAAATACGTCCTTTGTGAACAGCAGGGCAGCAGCTCCTGGCAACAAAGGCTCATGGGTGATGGATTAAGCTGCAGGAAGGCCCTTTAAACTGTCCCTGTGCTGCCAGCCAAGGCGTGCTGTATATGAGAGTGGAGGTCCCCACTCTCTACTAATTCGTATGACTGATGTGTGACACATGTAACCTAGTAAATCCCATCACTTTATTTCTGACACATTTTAACTTGAACAGCAGACGATGCTGGAAAAGACAAAAAGAACGTGGTGTCATTTTTCTACAGCTCTTGTTGACTGCACACTGTGCAGTCAACATTTACTTCACAATGACCAGTTAAAGCAAAACAGTTATTTCTACTTTTATTACATACCTTTTCAATTTCGCTGTCCACAGAAAACGATGATATTGTGTGCATATATATATATATATATATATATATATATATATATATATATATATATATACACAGATACACATATCATTGTATGTACATATATATTATTGTGTTTATAAATATATATATTATATATATACACATATCCTTGTGTGTGTATATATATATATATATATATATATATATATATATATATATATATATATATATATACTGATATAGATACACATAATTGTATATATAATATGTTTATAAATGTTATATATATATATATATATATATATATATATATATATATATATATATATACTTATATATACTTATATATTTATATAGATACACATATAATTGCAAACAATTCGGTCAAAAGTAATAATACTGTAGTTCAAAGTAAAAGTTAAATTAAAATCTTAAGTTATAAATCGTAACCTTTCCCTCAGTCAAACTGATTTAATGTGACTGAATAAATAATACAGATTGCTTGTTAGATCCTCAAAGTCGATTTATATCTCATGTTTAATCGATACGGAGACATCGGAGCCAGCGGATCATTTCAAAAAGTCCAGCCGAGATCAAGCTGCTGTCGGCGGGCAGCAGAGCGCTGACGGCCCGGTGCTGACGGGAATCACGGTCCCTCAGCAGGACCTCAACCCGTCGGCGTATCTTTTTAAATAAGATGAGTCTGGACAAACCGACCACAGATTTGATGCTTAAACAAATAACTTCTCGCCTGAAAACGTCCTAAAATTATATTTTGTGACTCAACAACGGTAGTATTTATAGAATGTCAACTTTCAGTTGTGAGTTCTCTCATCCGCCATTGTTCCCCGTTTGCTGGTCCGAAATGCATTCTGGGATATTGGCTCTCTCAAGTACGCTGAAGTCTGCTCTGATGCATCCCCGGTAAAATGGGAGGATCAAGTCACATCCGGGCATTTTCACCGTGCTTGGCGAGAAGCGGACTTTTGAATTGGAACAGTACTTGGGCCGCGACTGATGACGTTTCACGAGTCCACGAGAACACGAGTACAGAGAAGAACACTGATTGAGGAACGGCCTTACTCTTGACGTCCAAGGCGACTTAGAACAGCAGAAACCAAGCCTCAAATTCAAATTTAGCTAACCGCTAGCTAACATAACGTAGCTCAGGCCCAGACCTGTTAAGCTAATGCTACTTAACGCTAATGCTACCGGTTAAGGTAATGCTAATGCTACTTAAGGTGTCACTAACGTCGACCGTTCAAGAAAAGCTTTTACTCTCTGACTAACACATTATGTTGGTATTCTTACCTCAAGAAGAGGGCTCATGTTCCCAGGAGTCCGGCTGTTGTTCCTTCAGCAGCGTGTAATGTAATGTTTCAGAGGAGAAGGGCAGGCAGCTCGCAGCTATGAATGGGAACGTTGAATGGAGGCTGACCCTACAACGTGCTGCGTGTAGAGCTGGCACTCACCTGGGTTAAAACGTTTCACGGAACACGGAATAAGATATACTAAAACGGCAAGATATCAAAATATATATTTAAAAAATGTGCATTTTCACAGTAACACATTTTAACACATTCCTTAAGAATAATACAATTAATAGATTGTAGTATACTTTAAATATACAAAAGTATACTTTTTTTTTCGCCTGGGAGGAACAGATGTAGATTTAGAGTTTAACTGATCTCCAGTCTGTGTAAAACTATCACTGTCAGGCTGGTGTCCACAGGGAAACACTGCATCTCTAACAGACTCTAAATTCATCTAACAGTGTAAATGAAGTACTGAAGGCTGTGGGGTCACTTTTCCCATCAGGTTGGAGAAATGGCCTCAGATCTCAAAGTTGCTGCCCTGGGTCGACCTTTCACCCTAGGAATGCTCTACGATGCTCGGAGAGATGAACTGATCCCAGGTAAGTCTGAGATTACATTAGATTACATTCTTAATGAAAATATTTCAAATGTTTCTGCCTATCACAGCTTTGCTTAAAGGAACTTTGAAATCCTCACCTTTTTAACATTCTTATTCAATATTAAAATAATTATTGAATGCTTTGTAATTCCAAAACAAGAAACCTCCGTCACAATTTACTTGGTTTTCAGAACTTTTGAGGAGAAAAACACAATATATATATATATATATATATATATTAGTGCTGTCAAACGATTAAAATATTTAATCGCGATTAATCTCATTTATGTCATAGTTAACTCGCGATTAATCGCAATTTCATTTTTTCCATTTTAATGCTCTTATCAACATGAAAAAGTGGATTGGCTTGCTTTATGCAAATGTTTTATTTTATTGAAAAACAACTGCCAAACAGGGCGGTACAAAATACAATTATAAAGTGCACATTTCAGGTAAACAAGGGTTTACAAAATAAAATTATAAAGTGCACATTTCAGGTAAACAAGGGTTTACAAAATAAAATTATAAATGTTTACCTGCACATTTCAGGTAAACAAGGGCTTAAGAGAGAGAGAGCTGTGAACATAGCAGTCAGGCTCTCGAAGGCAATTCGTAGGTCCTGTCGTTGGATGCGATGCGTATTCTATCAGCTAGAGCAGGGGTCAGCAACCTTTCCTATCCAAAGAGCCATTTTGCCCTTTTTTCCACCAAAAAAAAAGTGTCTGGGGCCACAAAAGCTATTTGATATCAAAAGCTTATGAAGTTGTATATATAGTTTTATTATATGTACAAAAAACTATAGTTTGTTGTATTTATGAAATTATAGAACAAGAATAAAGACAATTGTTGACATTGTATTGCTATTTTACCTGTTTATAACTATCAAACTCTTAAGAGGAGAAAAAAAATAGTCATGTGTCGGCTACATTAAGATCCATTAAAACCACAACTATGCAGACCTTCAGTCCTGTCTATTTTTGTGGCTCATGTGGTAGAGTGTTCGTCCTGTAATCACAAGGTAGCAGGTTCAATACCTGTCATCCTCACGTGAGGTTTACATTTTAAAACGCATATATTTTGCTACGTTTACACTGAGCCTCCTCACTACGGACTTTTAGAGCACCGCAAACGGAGGAGGACGGATCCGTTTTTACGAGGGGACGCCTCAGTGTCTCACCAGCTGCCACACAACCAGCAGCAGGAGTGGAGTTTGGAGACGTGATCCACTTCCTGAAAGTATATTTACTGCGGCTCCGGAGCCGCGGGTTGCCGACCCCTGAGCTAGACCCTCGTCCTCCACAACGTTAACAGGCCTACACGCAGTAGCCACCCATTTAGCTATGGCTGCAATAAGTTTGTTCTTCGTTGTGGTGTCCATGTGTTTCTGAAGTCATCCATTCTTGTCTGCTATTCAATTCAATTCAGTTTATTTTATATAGCCCAACATCACAAATACAAGTTTGCCTCGGAGGGCTTTACAATCTGTACACATAACATCCTGTCCCGGGACCTCACATCGGATCAGGAAAAACTCCCCTAAAGAGATAGTAAAAACCCTTTCACAGGGAAAAAAGGGAAGAAACCTGAGGGAGAGCAACAGAGGAGGATCCCTCTCCCCGGATGGACAGAAGCAATAGATGTCATGTGGCCAGAATGAATAGCGTAGTTACAGCACATTCAATGAATATGACAGAAATTATTCATATAATGAGTATTAGGCATGGTCCATGATCCTGATAATCCATGAAGCAGAAGGCGGTAGAGAGGAGGGGGGCATCAGAAGGGCCATGGCAGCAGGTAGGACCGGTTCCAGGCCGGTTCCATCAGCAGGGCCATGGCAGCAGGCAGGACCGGTTCCAGGCAGCCATGGATCCATGGAAGGAGGGGTGGGTGGGGGTTCGGCAGGACCCGGGGCAGGACCCGGGGCAGGACCGGTTCCAGGCAGCCATGAATCCATGGAAAAAGAAAGTAGAGTTAGTAATGTGCATTGAAGAGACAATAGTTTATCCAGATGGAGAGAAAGAAGAGGAGAGGAGGAGTGAAAGAGGAAGAGAAGAGGAGCGAAAGAGGAAGAGAAGAGGAGCTCAGTGTATCCTAAGATGTCCCCCAGCAGTCTAGGTCTATAGCAGCATATCTAGGGGCTGGACCAGGGCAAACCTGAGCCAGCCCTAACTATAAGCCTGAAACAGCCCTAACTATAAGCCTGAAACAGCCCTAAGTATAAGCGCTATCAAAGAGAGAAGTGACGACTGAATCTACCAAAGAAACTTAAGGTAAGTATCTTTGGGTGAAGACGTTTGCAGTGTTTGTCATAAAGATGAGATGGTGTCAAAATAGGTAGAGAGAAGGTATAGACGATATCCGTACTCGCTTGATAAGGGTTGAGAGGAGTTACAGCCCACCGCAGGGGACCTCGAGCGCAAGCTGTAAAACACCCTCGACAAAACCTATAACTTGTTTTGAAAATAAATAACACAAAAAACCTAAGGATTTAGCACGGGGCGAGATAAAAGATCGAATGCGTTATACCAATATCGGATGAGGATTATCATTTCCTCCGGAATCACTAGGATAATAGTCGACGGAGTGCCACCCCTTCCCCTCCTTTTCCCCTGGCAAAGACCACCGTTCACGCTACATGGAGCCCAAGCGTGGGACTCGAGTAACATTACGAACCTCGAGTTAAACTAAAGGACCACAAAACACGACCTAGAAAAGTCTCGTTAAATGGTAAGGAGTAGAAGTTTACGAAACCGATCCCTCAATAAATGAGTACCGGACACGGGGTGACACCTGACCGGTTTTAGGATTAATGGTAGGAGTAAGGGGAACTATGACGCGCTAACTGTTCTATACCGTAGGCAATCATTATACAAATCCGTAGAATTCAACATAAAACAAGGAGAAGGAAGCGGAGGACGTCCCATTATCTGAGGAACCATTACCGCGAGGGTTAAACATTAGTAGGGACTATAAAGAACGACCCAGATAAAACAAAACACCACAAAAAGAAAAGAAAAGAAAAAATGATAACCGCAGAACCCCGAGGAGATTCAGAATTGGACAATAATCGCTGAGCTTAGGAAAAAGAAGAAAAAAATTATGAGACACATACATAGCCATACTACGACGATGCACTCTTCAACGAAGAGGTAGACAGGATGGCACAAAATCGAGATGATTATCCACATTCTGTTGGCACAAACATGGAAGTAACTGTGCAAAGCGCGTTGTATAAAGCAATCTGAATTTTCCCTAAAGAATGGGAACAAAATGAACAGATTGTTATACCTAAAAGCGAAGCACAAAGAGTTTTGTTGAACCTCCACCAATCTTTGGGTCACATCGGTTTAGAGAGAATGAGACTGTTCCTCAAATACCGTAAAATAACCTTTCATAAATTAAAACAGAATTGTATTATTATGAAAAGACAATGCGAAGATTGCGCGTTAAAAGGCGACATACCACGCGTAAAATTTGATATGAGACCCATTCAAACTCATAAAACTGGAGAACACCTTTCAGCTGATGGAATGGGACCTTTAAGGACTCACGGACTTTGAGGTGCGCTACCTCGAAGTGAGGGTTTAGTTCTGTCCCATTGTCACATCGTGGAGTGTTTGAGTCTCTGGCAGACATTTTGAGTCCTTTTGAGTCCATAAATCAGCATTAGATGCAGACTTTGCCCAAGGGAATTACCCATAATCCATAGCAATGTGATGTTAAACCAATGGAAGAATGGAGACGTAAAAAAAGAAGGTAAACAAAGAGGCACAAGGGAGTTCAGCCCCATAAATTTGAAATGCCGTCTCATCTCGTGAGGAAAGAGCCTGGAAGACGTTCAAATTAGGGAGTTAAAAGTATAAAATAAATACCCACAATTAGACAATATTTGTTTAATGTAGTCATGGTCACGTGATATGTTGCAGCATATACCTGGCTGTACCATTCATATATTTTTCTTTCTTCATGAACTTTACAATGCTCTGGAGTTATTGGACATGTTTGAGTCCTAAATCCTAAACTGGGCAGACTATCAAAGCCTGCATTGGGTGACTCAGGGATCATGCAGCAGCTGATCAGGGACATATACACCCGCTTACCTGTCGTTAAGTTAGAAAGTACTACCTGTCGTTAAGTATGCAGACTTCTTGTGACTCTGTGTAACTGTGGCTCTTCTTGCAAGAATAAATGATTCCATAGACAAGTTCTGGGTTTATGATATTCCTCATTTCAGCTTAAAAAGACTCAACAGCGGGTTAGAATAATATTTGCTGCCACAAACAGGATTTATTGAGAGATCACCAGGAGCCAACAGCTGACGGTGACTTGATCCTCCAGGGAGAAAATTCCTCCTGCCCCTACCTCCATGAAAGATATTGAGAGATGAGATGAACGATCCCAGGCGGCTCCTGATCGTCTTCACTGGAATCCTGATGGACCTGTTTTGGGACCAGTAACGGAAATAATTTAAACTCAGTGAGTCGCTGACATTTTGAATACCGATCCAGAACAACTATATTGTATTTTTTATATTGCACACTTATATTTTCATTTCATTTTGGTGGATAACGATGGATGTTGGCTGATTAGTGTTTGTTTCTGAACGGAGATGACCATGGCTCAGAAGTAGAAGTAGACACATAGAAAAAAATATAATATAATAATACATTATATTCATACATATTGTAACGTATCCAGGAAGAGGGGAGGAAGAGGGGGGGGGGGGGGATTAGGGGGGAACAGGTTCTGCACCGGTGGTCACTCCTCAGCTGTTATCCCAGTGATCCCGGATGAATAGTAATTTACTTCGTCTGTAGTTTACTATTGCCTATTTTGAACACTCATGTTATAGACACACGCACAGTTTTCAACCAGGGTTCTTACCTTAAGGTCCTCAGTATCACACTTGTTCAGGACAGGGGAAGAAGTTTACATTTCTAAAGAACAGGGCCCTGTTTCTCGTACCTGGTTAAACAAAGTCAAGCAAATGTCCTAATCTCCATCTTAAATTAGCGAGATGATTGACATCAGGCTATCTGGGTTTCTTCACGGCTGATCCGCGCTGAAACGGTCTCGTTAATTCTAGCCAGACGTCAATCCTCTGGATAAATGCGCGTGCCCGCTCCTCTTCAGAAGGGATAATAATCGAGCACTGACACCACGATGTTCTAACAGTACAATAGCAAATAAACTCAGAGGAACCTCTTTTTATTTCTCCGATGAGAAGCAGGAGATGATCATGAAGACGTATGAGGAAGTCAATACCTTAATCATTCACAGCAAACGCGTTGTGAATATTCACAACGCGTTTGCAACGTTTTCGGTGTGAACGCAGCTTAACTCCGCCCTGCGAGACATAAGCGCCGCAAATATATCAGACAAGTTAAATGCGTCAGTGTTGGGAAAATGTATCGGCAAATTTTAAGTGCTTCATCACCCAAATCAATCAGATTATATTTATATAAATGTATCTGCTGGCAGCAGTATGTAGATATATGTACTGTATGCGCGTATGTATCATGTACTATATATATGTGTATATACATGTATGTGTAGATTACCATATAACTAGGAGTTTGAATATGTGTATGGGCGAATCAGTATATATGTATTATTCATAATCAGAAATTCAATCAATTGAAGCAGTGAAAATAAATTGTGTGATTCTCTGTATTCTTATCATGAGTCCACCTTAATCATGTTCTACAATAATGATATGTATGGTGTACTAATAACACTGTCATATAATTATGAGAGCTTTCAACACATCCATAAGTTTCTTAAGAGCTAAATAAACTTAAGAACAGCGCGGCATGCAGCGGGTGAGAGTCTCTGTCTGTGAGACGGGCGATCGGCTGCGTCTGTGGTGATCAGTGTCCGCGGCTCCAGAAGCTCTCGTAAATAAATGATTCCTAGTCTTCAGAATCGATAACGCCGCGTACAGGAAGTCATAATAATGTGAGGACGTACAGGAAGTCATGAGGATGTGAGGACGTACAGGAAGTCATGATGATGTGAGGACGTACAGGAAGTCATGAGGATGTGAGGACGGATCTTGGCGATCTCAAAGAATTCTCTCCCTACAAAACTAATATAACTAATATCGCTCCTTCATCAATGAGGAAGGGAGTTGCCTTTTTTGTCCGGTGGGAGTGGCCAGCTTATCCAGTGAATTTCAGTCAGCCTGCCCTGGAGCAGGTTTACATTTGTGGATGTGTTGCTATGGTGATTGATCTCAACTTGCTTCGAGAAACCACAAAGCCAGACCTACGTCATCTTATCCTGACAATTAGCCCGCTAACTCAGTATACCAGGTACGAGGAACAGGGCCCAGGATCTTTAGTTGTTTAGTTCCAGCTTACAAAATTTGAAGACTGTGTTTTCATTCCAGTTTTATACTTATTTTTTCTTTTCATATATAAATCACCAAGACGTTCAATTCAGTGAAACAGATATAGTGTCACACAAAAGGTTAGTAGTGTTTAGGGATCTTCTACATGTGTAGTCCCCATCTCAAGCGTTATCCTCCGTAGGTAGAGGAGACTTGTAAATCAAGTCTTAATCCTCTGTCTGTGAAGGCACTTGTCCGTCAAGTCTTATCCTTTTTTTCCGCCGCCGCACCGGGGGGCCGCGGTGGTACCAGGTCTCCGTGGTCAAATGGGCACTTTGGGCTGTACAGGTACAATTAAGATGTTGGATGTGTTTACCAGACGCCATTGTCTGATTGATCACCTCCGCAAATTCCTGTACGCTGGCACCGCCCTCGTGGGTAGGGGAGGGTGGAGCTGCACTGTGATTGGTTGAAAATGAGGGCGACATCTGATTGGCTACGGATGGGTCCATATTGAAAAAAAAGCATTTGCGTGTGTGTATATATGTATAAGTATTCATCGGGGGCCAATAAAAAGACATTACCAGGTAATTCTCTCCTGGTGGAAAGCAATGCTAACATTAGCAAGCTAGGCTAACTAGCTTCCCCTTTCCAAGCTATCTTCTTGTGTTCTTTGCATTGAAAGATATGAATGTGTTAGAGATCCAAAGGAGACCTTCTTTGTACCTTTGCTACAAGCGTTTAATATAAAGGAAACAAAGCAGCACACAGTGGTGAAGTCAGGTCTCCACTTTATTGAATATTCTGCTCCAGAAGAGAGTAAACATGTCCAACAGGTGTTACTGTGTCTCTGCAATCTGACATTAGTTCACTTCTATAAACATCATCAATGTTTGCAACAAAATGATGTCAACACTGACTCTTTTTACATCAACTGCGTTATATTCCAACATACATGTCTTAAAAAGCAATTGTGTATTATTATAAGCTCTGAATCACAAGTATACGTAATTAGAAAAGAGTTAACAATATATCTGTTGTACCAAGTGAAGTGGAAACTTTACTGGAGCTCCATAAACATCAGTGTAATTAACATCTGATTAAGCCAAGATAACTATTTAAAAAATACAACACAAAGAAGAAAAGAAACAAAAGCTAAATGAATCAAAGGCACTTTCCCTTATGTCATAACATAATCAACATGATATAATCACTAAAACAAGCTATGCAAGTTTTGACATGAGCTTTGATAATATATGTCAACATATTAGTGTTGACAAAGCAATAATGATCAGGAATAAGAATATAATTAAAATGATTAAATTGTGATTTAAAATTAAGTTGAAACTGATTGTGAAGCACAAACCAGTCTGATGAACAGAACATTACATATCTTGTAACTTTTATAAGGTTATCTATGTTCATCCTCGCTTTGGGTTTTTTATATTTTTGTGAATTTATGAAACAAGTTCAAGTTAACATGGGATGTTACTTTACTGTTTAAACTTTACTTGTAAACCCATCTCTCTATTAACAGACCAAGGATCTAACAAGTCATTGATCTCATTCTACAGATAGACATAGTTGTGTTCATCATGAACATAGAAGGCTGGGTAAAGCTGATTCACTCGTTGCTTTCTTGTTTCCATCAGACAGAGAGGTCGTTATCTGCAGCCTTTGGGTCCAGGGTGAGATCCCAGATATCTGATGGAGAGACCAAAACAAATGCATTAATTCTGATGGTCAAACGGGTTTCTGGAAGACAGTAATTAGGACAGCGTATTTTTGACTGAAAAACATTTTTAAACTTACGCCAGATCCGATCTCTTTTGTCTATTATTCGTAAAACACATCTTCAGTGAGGTGAATGCCCCTCTCGTAATTGTAGACAGTTGCTCCTTTGTACTTCTCATTTGGAATGACTGTGATGAGGAATTGGCCGAGAAAATACTCAGGACTTTTGGACGCAGAAATGAATTTTTCGGCTTGTTCTGTCATTCTCATAAAAACTTCCTCTGAGTAGAACCACTGGTCTTCATTGGTACTCCCTAATTCAGGGGAGTCCAAGTAGGTGGCCATCTCATCAAGGAAGGTATCCCCTCTTTTCATGGAGGTGAAAACGAAGCAGAAAATTAACTTTCCAGTAAGAACCTCTCTGTCCAGCTCAGACTGATTTCGGACGATCTTTGCTCCCTCCATCATATCTACAAGGGATCTGATGACGTTGATTTCTCTCTCTTTACCATCCAGCCACTTGCTCAGTTTATCTTGACTGAATGGTGAGTTGTGTCTGTCTTCAAAGACTTTTTCTGCTGAGCTCTCATCTTCTTTACCTTCACGGATGGAGGGGAGTTTCTTCTTCATGGTCTGCTGGAGGTTAGATGCATAGTACTGACACAACTTTTGGAAGGTTTCTAACTCTTCTTGAAGAATTAGAAAGTCCTCTACCACTCCACTTTGCAGAGAATCGTTGCATCTCATTCGTATTTCCCTCAAATCTTCAAGAGCATCCTGCATCTTCCTCACCAGTCCAACGCTGATCTCACTCTTCAGCTCAGCAGCTTCGGGATACAAATTCTTCAGTGGCATCAGCCAGACCTTCACTGGGACAGAATTCTCTCCATCTTCTCCCATTAGCTGTGGAAGTTGTACGTAGGTCTTCACTGCATCTACATATGTTGCAGGGTTGCTTTCAAGGATGAAGTCTCCGATGAATTTGCAGGAGCATTTATCAGTCAGGGCTTTTTCTTCATCAGTCAGCTTGATGCCAACCTTCCCCCCAACACTAAGTGAGGGGATCTTGTTGATCACAGCTTTCATGTTGCCCTGGATCTCCTGAACGCTGCTGGCCTCTATCTTCTCACTGTCGAACACAAAGAAAGCATTTGCCCCATAGAGGATGCCCGTGACTACATGTGTTGCCGAGCTATTCTTAATGATATTAATTTGGTCGGTGTCTGTGGTGAGATGGTCAATCCCTGACAACTGTTTGAAGTTGGTGTTGGATTTGTACTGACACGTCACTCTGCTCTGATTCTTGAAGTTCTTCTGATCATTCAGATACTTGGCAGATCCTTCAACTTTAATCAGTCCACAAAGGAAACTGGCCTTCAGAGAAGCTTCAACATCCAGCAGAGAGGACTTGGATTCAATGGTGTCAGATGTAGTAATTTCAAATTCACTGTAGGGTTGAACTTCTTCAATTATCTTCCCCTGTAGAGTTTTATTGTCCCACAACGTCACACCTTTAGAAGATGAAAAAAAACGTAAAGCAGGAGGATCATTTAGTTTAATCAAGTAATTTAATCAATTTAAAAAACAGAAAGAAGAAGCGACTAGGCAGGTTAAGAGGCAGAGGAGGAAAAAGGATATATATATATTAGGGCTGGGCACGTTAACGCAGCAAACTATTAACGGCGTTAATTATTTGATCATGCCTTAACTCGTTGTTGTTGTTTTTTGCATTGGGAGGGGCTTACTGCCGCCGCCCACAGGTGCTGCACTTTAAATCTCTCCCAGACACCGCAGTTCAGACCTGGGCATCTTACGGCTCTCTCAGTCCGGCCCGCGTGAGGTCAATCAAAAAAGAAAAAGAAATAAATAAGATGCACGCCATAAATGCAATACAACAGCACTGCTTTTACTTTGAAGGCGATTTACGTATGCGCGCGCGCTTACGCAGCCTCACCGATCGGCTTGTTGCCAACAGACTGAAGCACGTCTTGTTCTGTAGTTTCTGTCCTCAGCGAGCAGCGGGTGCTGCCGTGAGCCGCTCCGCCTCACAGAGCAGCAAACATTAATCGCGCAAAGCCGCCGCTGAGATACCTGACAGCTGTCTTTCACACCTCCACCTCATTCAACCAGACTTCATGCTCTTGTTTAAGACAACACATACTGGACTTTTCTCACTGAGTAAGAAAAACTGAACTGAACAAGATCAAAAGCACTGATTGCTTTTGTATGAACCAGTGGCGTCCCTAGGCTAAAACATCCGGGGCTAAAGCCCCGGATGTTTTTTAATTAGCCCCGAATATAAATTAAAAAAAAAAAAAAAAATACGTCATTCACCCAAAACAGCGGCGTCAGGCAGCAGGCGCACTTGCAGTGTGCGCCCCCCTATTATACAAGTCGTCATTTAAGTTTCTCTTTCCTATAGAACCGGTCTACACCTTGTTCTGTTATTAAACAAACTAAACGGACGTATTTTATTGATCTTATCCGTCATTTCTGTCTCTAAATGGTCGCGTTAACACTTCTCCTCTGCTCTGCATTGCGCACGGCGGAGTTCCACCGCGATGTGCACAGACACGTGCGCGCGCACACACACAGGTGAGCACTGAGCACACAACAGCGGACAGAGAGCGTAGAAAAATATGTCGCGTGAAAAGCAGACCGCTATATCGGAGTTTTAAACGCTCCCAGGGTGAAGATGGCAACAGCAGCCCTCATGTGAGGAACAACCGGAGTTCTCCTCGCACCGGAGCAGCTCTCCTGCTCCAGGTGTCTTCCAGGTGTCTCGTGTCTTCTACCAACAATGAGCTGCTGGCTTCACATATTACAAAAGTACAAAGTACACGGACATAAAACTAAGTCATTAATAAATACATGGAGAAATGTCTGTACTTTCGGGTAAATGGTTACGCCGTTAACAGGTTACGCTTGCGCATGCGCGACTCGCTCGCTTATTTTTTGGCGTTTTGCCAGAAGTCTCCGTGACGTCCTTTCTGCTGCTGCGTTTCTCAAAACAGAAAACAGATCTCAACGTTGAACATGAATTGTATCAAATCTACAACCCTGTTTTAAAAAGATGTGTAGAGGAAAGCAGCTCACTGCTCCACTAATACTGATGCAACCTGATGCTCACATATCTGCACTCATTCTGTTATGTTTGGCAACAAAATAAATAGCTTATTGTTTTCCACAATGAGCTATTTAGTAGTAACTAAATATTAGTATTTTTTTTTGCACAGATACAACCTGTTCATTGATCTAAGTGATTGCAATTAAAACATAAAAAAAAATTCTGATGGAGCAATCTGATTTACTTGAAACTTTAAGTGATTGCAATTTTCTTTATTCTGTTATTTATAAAAGCACAGATGGAATCACAAAATGTTATTTACAGAAAAAGTTTGAGAACCACTACTTTAAGTGTTTGTGTTGGTGGAGCACTATTAGCATTATTAGCATCTTATGTCTAAATATTATGTTAAAGAGTATGTTATGTTAAAGAATGTTAAAGAATATGTAAAGAATAAATACATATGAGTATGTAAAGAGCATTAAATGTACAATGTAAACACTGTACATGACAAGATGCATGGTTCATTAAACATCTCAATGTTTACTGTTGCTGAATGGTTGCTGTTGGGATGTTCAACATGATGAAAGGGGCATTTTTGTGCCTGGGCTATTGAGGGAAGTTTGTGAAAATTGCTAGCCTATTTGGTATTAACTGGTAACCATGAAATGCCTCAATTCAATTCAGTCCAGAAGAGCAGGTACCTGTAGGGTATGTGGAGAGTGTTTCTATGTCTAAAAATGTCGCTGCTTCACTCTTCTGGGCTAAGCCCCAGATGTGTCAAAATCCTAGAGACGCCCCTGGTATGAACCTTATCTTTAAGGTAAGCAACAAACTGAACATGACAAAAGAAGGAGGGGCTTGTTCCTCACAGGGACCCTTACTACTGAACATGACGAAAGAAGGAGGGGCTTGTCCCTCACAGGGACCCTTACTACTGAACATGACAAAAGAAGGAGGGGCTTGTCCCTCACAGGGACCCTTACTACTGAACATGACAAAAGAAGGAGGGGCTTGTCCCTCACAGGGACCCTTACTACTGAACATGACAAAAGAAGGAGGGGCTTGTCCCTCACAGGGACCCTTACTACTGAACTTGACAAAAGAAGGAGGGGCTTGTCCCTCACAGGGACCCTTACTACTGAACATGACAAAAGAAGGAGGGGCTTGTCCCTCACAGGGACCCTTACTACTGAACATGACAAAAGAAGGAGGGGCTTGTCCCTCACAGGGACCCTTACTACTGAACATGACAAAAGAAGGAGGGGCTTGTCCCTCACAGGGACCCTTACTACTGAACATGACAAAAGAAGGAGGGGCTTGTCCCTCACAGGGACCCTTACTACTGAACATGACAAAAGAAGGAGGGGCTTGTCCCTCACAGGGACCCTTACTACTGAACATGGCAAAAGAAGGAGGGGCTTGTCCCTCACAGGGACCCTTACTACTGAACATGACAAAAGAAGGAGGGGCTTGTCCCTCACAGGAACCCTTACTACTGAACATGACAAAAGAAGGAGGGGCTTGTCCCTCACAGGGACCCTTACTACTGAACATGACAAAAGAAGGAGGGGCTTGTCCCTCACAGGGACCCTTACTACTGAACATGACAAAAGAAGGAGTGGCTTGTCCCTCACAGGGACCCTTACTACTGAACATGACAAAAGAAGGAGGGGCTTGTCCCTCACAGGAACCCTTACTACTGAACATGGCAAAAGAAGGAGGGGCTTGTCCCTCACAGGGACCCTTACTACTGAACATGACAAAAGAAGGAGTGGCTTGTCCCTCACAGGGACCCTTACTACTGAACATGACAAAAGAAGGAGTGGCTTGTCCCTCACAGGGACCCTTACTACTGAACATGACAAAAGAAGGAGTGGCTTGTCCCTCACAGGGACCCTTACTACTGAACATGACAAAAGAAGGAGGGGCTTGTCCCTCACAGGGACCCTTACTACTGAACATGACAAAAGAAGGAGTGGCTTGTCCCTCACAGGGACCCTTACTACTGAACATGACAAAAGAAGGAGGGGCTTGTCCCTCACAGGGACCCTTACTACTGAACATGACAAAAGGAGGAGGGGCTTGTCCCTCACAGGGACCCTTACTACTGAACATGACAAAAGAAGGAGGGGCTTGTCCCTCACAGGGACCCTTACTACTGAACATGACAAAAGAAGGAGGGGCTTGTCCCTCACAGGGACCCTTACTACTGAACATGACAAAAGAAGGAGGGGCTTGTCCCTCACAGGGACCCTTACTACTGAACATGACAAAAGAAGGAGGGGCTTGTCCCTCACAGGGACCCTTACTACTGAACATGACAAAAGAAGGAGGGGCTTGACCCTCACAGGGACCCTTACTACTGAACATGACAAAAGGAGGAGGGGCTTGTCCCTCACAGGGACCCTTACTACTGAACATGACAAAAGAAGGAGGGGCTTGTCCCTCACAGGGACCCTTACTACTGAACATGACAAAAGAAGGAGGGGCTTGTCCCTCACAGGGACCCTTACTACTGAACATGACAAAAGAAGGAGGGGCTTGTCCCTAACAGGGACCCTTACTACTGAACATGACAAAAGAAGGAGGGGCTTGTCCCTCACAGGGACCCTTACTACTGAACATGACAAAAGAAGGAGGGGCTTGTCCCTCACAGGAACCCTTACTACTGAACATGACAAAAGAAGGAGGGGCTTGTCCCTCACAGGGACCCTTACTACTGAACATGACAAAAGAAGGAGTGGCTTGTCCCTCACAGGGACCCTTACTACTGAACATGACAAAAGAAGGAGGGGCTTGTCCCTCACAGGAACCCTTACTACTGAACATGACAAAAGAAGGAGTGGCTTGTCCCTCACAGGGACCCTTACTACTGAACATGACAAAAGAAGGAGGGGCTTGTCCCTCACAGGAACCCTTACTACTGAACATGACAAAAGAAGGAGGGGCTTGTCCCTCACAGGGACCCTTACTACTGAACATGACAAAAGAAGGAGGGGCTTGTCCCTCACAGGGACCCTTACTACTGAACATGACAAAAGAAGGAGGGGCTTGTCCCTCACAGGGACCCTTACTACTGAACATGACAAAAGAAGGAGGGGCTTGTCCCTCACAGGGACCCTTACTACTGAACATGACAAAAGAAGGAGGGGCTTGTCCCTCACAGGGACCCTTACTACTGAACATGACAAAAGAAGGAGGGGCTTGTCCCTCACAGGAACCCTTACTACTGAACATGACAAAAGAAGGAGGGGCTTGTCCCTCACAGGGACCCTTACTACTGAACATGACAAAAGAAGGAGGGGCTTGTCCCTCACAGGAACCCTTACTACTGAACATGACAAAAGAAGGAGGGGCTGTTTATGTTGTTCCCTGATAAAAGACAAATGTTTTTCTTCAGCATGATATTAAGCTGTTTCACATGAGAATAAAATAGTCTATAACATCTGAAAATAAATACAATATTTAATTGAATGACCAGTCATATAGAAGCATAAACTTCATTATTGAATTTGGCGCATAATGTGATTAATCTCAGAAAAAACATGCGATTAATCAGTTAAATTTTTTCAACTTTGCCCAGCCCTAATATATATATATATATATATATATATATATATATATATATATATATATATATATATATATACATATATATGTATATATATATATATATATATATATATATATACATATATATGTATATTATTATTATTATTATTATTATTATTATTATTATTATTATTATTATTATTATTATTATTATTATTATTGTGGTCCATAATCCAAGAAACACTGACAAATTCAACAAGAATAACAACAATTAAAATATCTTATTTATCACAGCATAATATATCAGATACTACTACAACATGCTTCACTAACATCTTTAACTAATTAATGTTCACAACTATGTTCTGGAATTACAAAGCATTCACTAATTATTTTAATATTGAATAAGAATGTTAAAAAGGTGAGGATTAAATGGGGAAATTATTTCAAAGTTCTTTAAGCAAAGCCGTGCTGGGCAGACCTATTTAGAAATATTTTGAATAAGAATGCAATCTAATGTAGTCTCAGACTTACCTGGGATCAGTTCATCTCTCCGAGCATCGTAGAGCATTCCTAGAGTGAAAGGTCGACCCAGGGCAGCAACTTTGAGATCTGAGGCCATTTCTCCAACCTGATGGGAAAAGTGACCCCACAGCCTTCAGTACTTCATTTACACTGTTAGATGAATTTAGAGTCTGTTAGAGATGCAGTGTTTCCCTGTGGACACCAGCCTGACAGTGATAGTTTTACACAGACTGGAGATCAGTTAAACTCTAAATCTACATCTGTTCCTGTCACCCTCTGTCTCTGTCCACAGTCTGTCCTCACCTGGTGAAGTTGTGTAGATCAGCTGAGTTGTGTGAGCGTCCTCTCTTCCAGTGTGATGATCTGTGATGTCGTCAGATTACTTATATCCTGTCAGATCGTCTCTTCTGCTGACTCCTCCAATGACCCGCCTCCACACATGATGACAACCAAGTGAAGACACACCTAACAGAAGGTAAAGATCTTTTCATGATGAGTTCATTTCTGTGGAACAAATACTTGACAATGTTCCAATATCAACAGTGCTGTGTGTGTGTGTGTGTGTGTGTGTGTGTGTGTGTGTGTGTGTGTGTGTGTGTGTGTGTGTGTGTGTGTGTATATAAGCTGGTACAACATGTGAATCAAGTATAATTCAAAATAATGACAGAGAACTGCTCCTTAAAACTATAGCAGAGTGTATTTATCTTAACGATACTGATTAACACCAATATTATTATAAATCATCAAACATCTGTTATACAACTACAAGCATACGACCTAAAAGCAATAAGCAGTCACGTGTTGAGGAGTGTGAGGGTGTGTGTGTGTGTGTGTGTGTGTGTGTGTGTGTGTGTGTGTGTGTGTGTGTGTGTGTGTGTGTGCTTGCATGTGCCTGTGTGTGTGTGTGTGTGTGTGTGTGTGTGTGTGTGTGTGTGTGTGTGTGTGTGTGTGTGTGTGTGTGTGTGTGTGTGTGTGTGTGCTTGCATGTGCCTGTGTGTGTATAGTCTGTTAGAACAGGTGAATCAAGTATTTGTTCCAGAGTAATTAACTTGTCATGATAAGATGTACGATTGCATTCTTTTAGCTGTTTTCAAACGGAGGACGGAGCCTCAGTGTCTCATGAGCTGACACAGAACCAGCAGCAGCAGTGGAGTTTGGAGACGTGATCCACTTCCTGAAAGTATATCTACTTTACTCAGTTTGCTGCTCTAGTGAGGAGGACGCTCAGTGTAAACGTAGCAAAAGATATGAGTTTAAAATGTTAAACTCACTGAAGAGGACGGGTATTGAACCTGCTAACTTGCAGTTACAGGGCAAACACTCTACCGCATGAGCCACATATATAGATAGTACTGAAGGTCTGCATA
>JBAMJR010000149.1:552500-662500 GCA_038501785.1 Myoxocephalus aenaeus | reverse complement strand
TTCTCCATTTACACCTCGGACTTCAACCACAACTCTGCCAACTGCCACCTGCAAAAGTTCTCTAACGACTCTGCAATCGTCGGCCTCATTTCCTCTGATGATGACAGGGAATACAGAGAACTGAACCAGGACTTTTTAGGATGGTGCCAGCGGAACCGCCTCCAGATAAACTCCAGTAAGACCAAGGAGCTGGTGGTGGACTTCCGCCGGGGTAAACGCTCTCCTCCGGTACCGGTGAGCATACAGGGACTGGACATTGAGATCGTTAAATCTTATAAGTACCTGGGTGTCCACTTGAACAACAAACTGGAATGGCCCGACCACGTACACGCTCTTTATAAAAAGGGACAGAGCAGACTCTTTCTGCTGAGGAGACTGAGGTCTTTTGGGGTGCAGGGAGCACTCCTGAAGACCTTCTTTGACTCTGTGGTGGCATCAGCCATCTTTTATGGAGTGGTCTTCTGGAGCAGCAGCATCACGGCAGCTGACAGGAGGAGACTGGACAAGCTGGTAAAGAAGGCCAGCAGCGTGCTGGGGCGTCCTCTGGATACCGTGGAGGTGGTGGGGGACAGGAGGATGATGACGAAGCTCTCGTCCATGATAAGCCACGCCTCCCACCCCATGCAGGACACTCTAGCAGCGCTGCACAGCTCCTTCAGTCACCGGCTGATTCATCCCCGGTGTCTGAGGGAGAGGAACCGCAAGTCTTTTCTTCCCGCTGCGGTCAGGCTGCACAACCAGCTGAGCTCCCAGTAGACCACTCTGACAACTGAACACTTTACTTCACTTTACTTTATCACTCACCTGGTGCAATATTATTATGTATATTACGTGTATTTACGTGCAATACGTTTAAGTACTTTCTATTCAGTCTGTATATTAATATTCTTCTCTACTGTTTTACTGCTTATATTTATTTATATTACTTGTTTCTATTGTATTATTGTATTATTCTTTTATTCACTTGTGAGCAAGGCTGCTGTAATCCTGTAATTTCCCCACTGCGGGACTAATAAAGGATTATCTTATCTTATCTTACACACACACAACACTGTTCATATTGGAACATTGTCAAGTATTTGTTCCACAGAACTGAATTTATCATGAAAAGATCTTTACCTTCTATTAGTTGTGTCAATTGGTTGTCATCATGGGTGGAGGCGGGTCATTGGAGGAGTCAGCAGAAGAGACGATCTGACAGGATATAAGTAATCTGACGACATCACAGATCATCACACTGGAAGAGAGGACGCTCACACAACTCAGCTGATCTACACAACTTCACCAGGTGAGGACAGACTGTGGACAGAGACAGAGGGTGACAGGAATGTAGATGTAGAGTTTACTGATCTCCAGTCTGTGTAAAACTATCAGTCAGGCTGGTTGGTGTGCACAGAGAAATGCTGCATCTCTAACAGACTAAATTCATCTAACAGTGTAAATGAAGTACTGAAGGCTGTGGGGTCACTTTTCCCATCAGGTTGGAGAAATGGCCTCAGATCTCAAAGTTGCTGCCCTGGGTCGACCTTTCACTCTAGGAATGCTCTACGATGCTCGGAGAGATGAACTGATCCCAGGTAAGTCTGAGATTAGATTACATTCGTATTAAAAATATTTATAAGTATGTTTGCCTATCACAGTTTTGCTTAAAGGAACTTTTAAATAATTTCCCCATTTAATCCTCACCTTTTTAACATTCTTATTCAATATTAAAATAATTAGTGAATGCTTTGTAATTCCAAAACGTAGTTGCGAACATTCATTTCAATCAGGAGAGACAATGAGGGATTTGTAGTTAATATTTATTATGCCAGATGATGCATCCATGGTTACACAGAAGTTATTTGGCGCTTGAACTCCACGAGGAGATTGAGATCGCACTGTGTTTGCCCTGAGCGGCAGCGATCTGTAGATCCCCCCGGGGAGTCCAGACACTGGTGGTGGTGCTGGAGGTTCTGCTGGAGTTGCTGGAGATGCAGATGGGGTGCTGAATCTGAGAAGGTGGATAGTGCTGGGGAGGCTGCTGGTCGCATGTGACAGCAGCAGGACGCTAGAGGTGGGGATGGAGAACATTTAAAGGAGATTGCAACAAGCTGATAGGATTGCGAGGAGGGCGCGCCCAGCTGCTGAACAGCTGGTAGAGTCTGACGCTTCTGACAGGGACATCCGGTATGACATGCGTGCTGCTGGTGAGGGACAGTATGAGTGAGAGGCCTATGAGCCTGGCGTGAGGGGATTGTCTTCCTGTCTGAATTTACGCCCGAGCTTCGTTAGTTAAAGATTTAGGGAAGCATGCCGTAGTAGTAGCTGATATACAGTATTATGATGTGATAAATACAGCATAATAGTACTAGTAACTGCTGTCACAATTTAATTTGTTTCCAGAACTTCTAAGGGGGAAACAATACATATATATATATATACATATATATATATATATATATATATATATATATATATATATATATACATATTGTAGCGACCCTGGGTCAGGAAAGCTACGAGACATAGATGGCTTATATGGTGTTTATTACGGGAACATAGAACAGGCTACTGTGGGCCGTAGCCTACGCCACAACAACAGCAAAACCCCGTGAAAGTCTCTCAACCAGCTTCACGTCTGCTCCGGGTCATAGACTCTGCTCCGAACGGCTCGTAACACAACACCACACAACACAACCACATCACTCGCTCTTCAATCACAGACACCAGCTCACGAGACGTTCACCGACATCCCGAACATAACATCCACAACACAACATCTCCTTCAGTCCGCTACAATATATACATATATATATATGTATATATATATACATATATATATATGTATATATATATACATATATATATGTATATATATACATATATATATATATATATATATATATATATATATGTATATATATACATACATACATACATACATACATACATACATACATATATATATATATATATATATAAATGGGACCTCCTCTTTTTCCCCCTCTGCTTCTTAACTGTGCCTAGTCCTAGTTCTTTCTGTTTTTTAAATTGATTAATTTACTTTCATAAACTAAATGATCTTCCTCCTTTTTTTTTTCATCTTCTAAAGGTGTGACGTTGTGGGACAATAAAACTCTAGAAGGGAAGATAACTGAAAAAGGTCAACACTACAGTGAATTTGAAATTACTACAACATGGATGTTGAAGCTTCTTTGAAGGCCAGTTTCCTCAGTGGACTGATTACAGTTGAAGGATCTGCCCATTATCTGAATGATCAGAAGAACTTCAAGAATCAGAGCAGAGTGACATGTCAGTACAAATCCACCACCAACTTCAAACAGTTGTCAGGGATTGACCATCTCACCACAGACACCGACCAAATTAATATCATTAAGAATAGCTCGGCAACACATGTAGTCACGGGCATCCTCTATGGGGCAAATGCTTTCTTTGTGTTCGACAGTGAGAAGATAGAGGCCAGCAGCGTTCAGGACATCCAGGGCAACATGAAAGCTGTGATCAACAAGATCCCCTCTCTTAGTGTTGGGGGGAAGGTTGGCATCAAGCTGACTGATGAAGAAAAAGCCCTGACTGATAAATGCTCCTGCAAATTCATCGGAGACTTCATCCTTGAAAGCAACCCTGCAACATATGTAGATGCAGTGAAGACCTACGTACAACTTCCACACCTACTGGGAGAAGATGGAGAGAATTCTGTCCCAATGAAGGTCTGGCTGATGCCACTGAAGAATTTGTATCCCGAAGCTGCTGAGATGAAGCGTGAGATCACCTTTGGACTGGTGAGGATGATGCAGGATGCTCTTGAAGATTTGAGTGAAATACGAATGAGATGCAACGATTCTCTGGAAGACGGAGTGGTAGAGAACTTTCTAATTCTTCAAGAAGAGTTAGAAACGTTCCAAAAATGGTGTCAGTACTATGCATTGAACCTCCAGCAGACCATGGAGAAGAAACTCCCCTCCATCCGTGAAGGTAAAGAAGATGAGAGCTCAGCAGAAAAAGTCTTTGAAGACAGACACAACTCACCATTCAGTCAAGATAAACTGAGCAAGTGGCTGGATGGTAAAGAGAGAGAAATCAACGTCATCAGATCCTGTTTAGATAGGATGGAGGAAATAAAGATCGTCCGAAATCAGTCTGAGCTGGACAGAGAGGTTCTGGCTGGAAAGAATGTTGTGTGCTTCGTTTTCACCTCCATGAAAAGAGGGGATCCTTTCCTTAATGAGATGGCCACCTACTTTGACTCCCCTGAATTAGGCAGTACCATAGAAGAAGACCAGTGGTTCTACTCAGAGGAAGTTTTTACCAGAATGAGAAAACAAGCCGAAACATTCCATGTGTTTGCCAGAGAAACTATGACCTATGGCACCTGCCGTTGCCTCATCACAGGCATTCCAAATGAGAAGTATGAAGGATCAACCATCTACCTTTACATGGATGGCATTCTGGTCGATGAAGCAGCATCATGGACCTCAGACATCTGATCTGGCGTAAGTATAAAAATGCTTTTCAGTCAAAAATACAGTTTACTAATTACTGTCTTCCAGAAACCCGTTTGACCATCAGAATTAATGCATTTGTTTTGGTCTCTCCATCAGATATCTGGGATCTCACCCTGGACCCAAAGGCTGCAGATAACGACCTCTCTGTCTGATGGAAACAAGAAAGCAACGAGTGAATCAGCTTTACCCAGCCTTCTATGTTCATGATGAACACAACTATGTCTATCAGTTCAATAAGATCAATGCCTTGTTAGATCCTTGGTCTGTTAATAGAGAGATGGGTTTACAATTAAAGTTTAAACAGTAAAGTAACATCCCATGTTAACTTGAACTTGTTTCATAAATTCACAAAAATATAAAAAAAAACAAAGAGAGGATGAACATAGATGACCTTATAAAAGTTACAAAATATGTAATGTTCTGTTCATCAGACTGGTTTGTGCTTCACAATCAGTATCAAGTTAATTTTAAATCACGTTTTAATCATTTTAATTATATTCTTATTCCTGATCATTATTGCTTTGTCAACACTAATATGTTGACATATACTATCAAAGCTCATGTCAAAACTTGCATAACTTGTTTTAGTGAATATATCATGTTGATTATGTTATGACATAAGGGAAAGTGCCTTTGATTCATTTAGCATCTGTTTCTTTTCTTCTTTTGTGTTAAAATAGTTATCTTGGCTTAATACTAATTCTGTACATTAATCCTGACCTCAAGTTCAACTAATGACTTTACTCTGGAAAGACACTGTTAACACCATTTTATCAGATGTTAAGCACACTGCTGATGTTTATGGAGCTCCAGTAAAGTTTCCACTTCACTTGGTACATCAGATATATTGTTAACTCTTTTCTAATTACTTATACTTGTGATTCAGAGCTTATAATAATACACATTGGATTTTTTAAGACCTGTATGTTGGAATATAACGCAGTTGATGTAAAAAGAGTCAGTGTTGACATCATTTTGTTGCAAACATTGATGATGTTTATAGAAGTGAACTAATGTCAGATTGCAGAGACACAGTAACACCTGTTGGACATGTTTACTCTCTTCTGGAGCAGAATATTCAATAAAGTGGAGACCTGACTTCACCACTGTGTGCTGCTTTGTTTCCTTTATATTAAACGCTTGTAGCAAAGGTACACAGAAGGTCTCCTTTGGATCTCTAACACATTCATATATTTCAATGCAAAGAACACGAGAAGATAGTTTGGAAAGGGGAAGCTAGTTAGCCTAGCTTGCTAATGTTAGCATTGCTTTCCACCAGGAGAGAATTGCCTCCTAATCTCTTTTTCTTGGCCCCGATGAATACTTATAGATATATACACACACACATATATATATATATATATATATATATATATATATATATATATATATATATATATATATACACACACGTACATACATACATATATACACATACATAAACACGTACATACATACACAAACACATATACACATACATCTATAAACACATATACACACATACATTAATATACACATGTTTAGATTTACACGTTCAGTAGGAACCAATGGGCTTTCATCTGCTCTCATCAGGAGAAATCAGGTCTATCTAACAGTTATGAAGAAATAAATTAGAAATTCTTCTCTGCATTTGACCCATCCTTGGTTGGGGGTGGGTCAAATGAGCAGGGAGCAGCTAGGAGTCTTGCTCAGGGACACTTTGACATGTGAACTATGGGGGGACTGGGGATCGAGCCGGCTGCCTTGCGGTTACTGGACGACCACTCATCCCCCTGAGCTACACTTTCCTTACAATGATCATTGACATTGGTTTGTATTCAGTGTAACCTGATTGGGAAGCATCATCAGAAGAAAAAACCCAGAAAGACCCTTAAAGAAAATGTGTATATGTATCTTTCAGGACCTTCGTCTTACTGTTATTATGCTAACTTGTTTTGGTTAATGCTAAAGTTGGTAATGCGGGTGAGCTGATATAAAAATGTTATCTCCGTCCGTGCGACCCATTCTTGTGAGTCCAATATCTCAGGAAAAAAAATAAAAATAAACATGCACTTTATTAATACCCTTGGGGAAAATCTTCTCTGCATTTGACCCATCCCTGGATGGGGAGCAGTGGGCAGCCCTGTGGGGCGCCCGGGGAGCGGTTAGGGTTCAGTGTCTTGCTCAGGGACACTCCGACATGTGAGCTATGGGGGGACTGGGGATCGAGCCAGCTGCCTTGTGGTTGCGGGACAACCACTCATCCCCCTGAGCTACAGCCCTAAAACCTGAAGGTAATTCCTTCACATTTGGTGCCAACGTCCACCTGGACTCATGATGAACTAAACATAATTTGGTGGTCTCAGATCACTGAGACCTCACTCAACACGTGTTTGGCCCCAACTCAAGAATGCATACGCTAATGATGACAATTTCACATATTGAAGTGATGACCTTTTGGATAGACATGCAGGTAAACAGCAACTTGACTGGTAGACGGAGGCAACAACAGTGAGGCGTTCATTTTAGTTGAACATTGTAGTGAACTACACTGATAAAAACTCTGTTCTGGTGCAAAGCCCCGGTCCTCCTGTCATCTAAGACTCAAGTGTCCTCATATCTCCTGACACTCACTGTGGCCTCATACATTGATTACATTCCTTAAGCATACGTTCCCCTTCATAAACCCAGGAGTCTCACAACACAACATTCAACTGGTCACTTTGGCCTGCATCACAACAGAAACAAGGAAAAGTTAAACACGTCCAGGTCCAGTTCAGCGTGACACTGCTGACTCCTCCCACATGATGACAACCACGTGAAGACACAGCTAAAGGAAGGTAAAGATCTTATGATGACCGGTTCATTTCTGTGGAACAAATACTTGAGAATCTTTCAATACGTAGTAGTTCCTGATTACTAGGGGTGGGGAAAGAATCGATACACCATAGTATCACCATCTTTTGTGTGGCGATATTGTATCGATACACGGAAGCCAAGTATCCATCTTTTATTGTATCAATTATAAACGTTTTGGTCCTCGAATAATAAAATCAATTGCTTTTTCATTCCACTAGATGGTGCTGTGTTGTTTTCTGGTGAGGTCAGCAGCGGTCCCGGGTCAGAGTGATTGGTAGGAATACTCAATATATCACAGTATCGTGACTTAATAATTGATAATATCATATCGTGGGACCTCTGGTGATTCCCATCCCTACTAATTAAACACGTGTGTGTGTGTGTGTGTGTGTGTGTGTGTGTGTGTGTGTGTGTGTGTGTGTGTGTGTGTGTGTGTGTGTGTGTGTGTGTGTGTGTGAGAGAGGGGGGGGGGGGGGGGGTTGGGGAATGTGATCAGCAATTGTTTATGTTCATGTTCTACTTTCTTTTTCCATGGATTCATGGCTGCATGGGGACCAGGGGGGAGGATCCTGGTCCTCCCCCCTGGTCCCCATGCATCCCCCATGGACCCCCATGGATCGTGGCTGACTGGAACCGGTCCTGCCTGCTGCCATGGCCCTGCTGATGCCCCTCCTCTCTCCCTCCTTCTGCTTCATGGATCATGGATTATCAGGATCATGGACCATGCCTACTACTCATTATATGAATAATTTCTGTCATATTCATGTAATGTGCTGTAACTCTGTTACGTTATTCATTCTGGCCACATGACATCTATTGCTTCTGTCCATCCGGGGAGAGGGATCCTCCTCTGTTGCTCTCCTGAAGGTTTCTTCCCTTTTTTCCCTGTGAAAGGGTTTTTACTATCTTTTTAGGGGAGTTTTTCCTGATCCGATGTGAGGTCCCGGGACAGGGTGTTATGTTACAGACTGTAAAGCCCTCTGAGGATAACTTGTATTTGTGATGTTGGGCTATATAAAATAAACTGAATTGAATTGAAAATGCCTAGTGTGGAGGATATTATAAGGTATTGAGGCAATCCGATATAAAACACAATATTTTTCTGAGCTAACGCTACATGCAGGGCAGACTGCACCAGCTAGTATAACGTTGATACATTGTTGCTAGCTTAACCCTCCTGTCGTGTTCGGGTCTAATCTGATTGATTAAAGTTGTAAATCGGTCGTTTCTGAGCTAACGTAGCGTTAGCTCAGAAAACACACGCCATGTCCTGTGTGAGAGTCTGACCTGTTGTGCTGTCTGACCTGTTGTGACGTTCTGGTTCACCTTCTTGTATCCGCGACCTCGTTCTCTGCTTCACAACAGTTAGAGTCTTACTCCCCACCGGCGCAGGGAGGCACAGTGTTCTCTACTCATGACCTCAAGCTGCACTGGGAACCTTGTCAATAGCAGAAGATTTTCCTCAGAAGTGAAGACAGCTTAATTAATGCAATCGTACATCTTATTATGACAAGTTAATTTCTCTGGAACAAATACTTGATTCACATGTTCTAACAGACTATACTCACACCCACACACAGGCACACACACACACACACACACACACACACACACACACACACACACACACACACACACACACACACACACACACACACACACACACACACACAGGCAAACATACCCACACACACAAGCACATACACACACACACACACCCTCAGCACCATAACACACACACACACACTCCTCAACACGTGACTGCTTATTGCTTTTAGGTAGTATGCTTGTAGTTGTATAACAGATGTTTGTTGATTTATAATAATATTGGTGTTAATCAATTTTTAGATAAATAAACTGTTATAGTTTAAGGAGCATTTCTCTATCATATTTTGTGCTTATGTGTTTATTATTTATTGCAGTTTATTTACATTCAAACATACATTATTATTAAATCTGCACTGGTTACTTTGTAACAGAATAACAGAAGATTTTTCACAGAAGTGAAGACACACCTAATAGAAGGTAAAAATTGCACACAAAATATTGCCTGCTTCAAGGCCTCCACCATCATCCCCGTCCCCAAGAAACCCAGGATCACAGGACTCAATGACTACAGGCCCGTCGCCCTGACCTCTGTGGTCATGAAGTCTTTTGAGCGCCTGGTCCTGTCCCACCTCAAAACCCTCACTGACCCACTCCTGGACCCTCTGCAGTTCGCCTACAGGGCCAACAGGTCTGTAGACGATGCTGTCAACATGGCCCTCCACTACATCCTCCAGCATCTGGACTCCCCAGGAACCTACGCCAGGATCCTGTTTGTGGACTTCAGCTCTGCTTTCAACACCATCATCCCGTCTCTGCTGCAGGACAAGCTCTCCCAGCTGCACATGCCCGACTCCACCTGCAAGTGGATCACAGACTTCCTGTCTGACAGGAAGCAGCATGTGAGGCTGGGGAAACACATCTCAGATTTAACCTGCCAAAGACCATGATGGTGCACTTCTACACTGCCATCATTGAGTCCATCCTCTGCTCCTCCATCACCGTCTGGTACGCTGCAGCCACTACCAAGGACAAGGGCAGGCTGCAGCGCATCATCTGCTCTGCCGAGAGGGTGATTGATATTTATATCTGATTTATGTTCAGTCTGTATATTTAATATTCTTCTTTACTGTTTTTACTGTTTCTATTACTGTTTATTTATGTTACTTGATTTTCTATTTTTATTATTCTTTTATTCACTTGTGAGCAATGCTGCTGTAATCCTTTAATTTCCCCCACTGCGGGACTATTAAAGGATTATCTTATTTTATCTAATCTTATCTCTTCATACTCATATTGAAATATTGAAATACACATGTCACTTTAACATTACACTTTAACATACACCTACAATACACTTACCGTAAAAGTCGGGTTACGTCCGGTCCCCCATGTTGAAGATGGGAACCACCACCCTGGTCTGCCAGTCCATGGGCACTGTCTCCGACCCCAATGTGACACTGAAGAGGCGTGTCAGCCAAAACAGCCCAACAATGTCCAGCGCCTTCAGCATCTCAGGATCTCATCCACCCCCGCTGCCTTGCCATGAAAGGAGCTTTTTGACTATCTTAGTGACCTCTGCCAGGGATATGGGTGCAACCACCCAAGTCTTCAGGCGCTGCCCCCTCTCCAGGGGACATGTTGGTCGGGTTTAGGAGTTCCTCAAAGTGCTCGTTCCACCGCCCGACGATGTCCCTTGTCCAGGTCAGCAGCTCCCCCACCCCCGCTGAGAACAGCCTGAGGTAGGCCCTGCTTTTCCTTTTTGAGCCGTCTGATGGTTTGCCAGAACCTCCTTGAGGCCAACTGAAAGTCCTTCTCTATGGCATCCCCAAACTCCTCCCATGCCTGAGTTTTAGCATCCGTGACCACCGCAGCTGCAGCCGTTCTGGCCTGCCGGTACCCGTCAGCTGCTTCAGGAGACCCCTGGGCCAGCCAGGCCCGAAAGGCCTCCTTCTTCAGTTTGACGGCTTCCCTCACCCCCGGTGTCCACCACCGGGTTCTCGGGTTGCCGCCACGACACCGATGACCTTCTGACCACAGCTCTTAGCGGCCGCGTCCACAATAGAGGCTTTAAACACGGTTCACTAGGATCCCATGTCCCCAGCCTCCCTCAGGATGTGTATACTTATGTGCCACCTTATGCTTGAACATGGTGTTCGTTGTGGACAAAACGTGGCTAGCACAGAAGTCCAATAGCGAGACACCACTCGGGTTCAGATCGGGCAAACCGTTTCTCCCAATCACCTCCCGCCAGGTTTCTCTGTCATTGCCCACATGAGCATTGAAGTCTCCCAGGAGAACTATGGAGTCGGCAGGCGGCGCCCTTTCCAGGCCCCTCTCACCGACTCCAAGAAGGCCAGATACTCCGAACTGCTGTTCAGTGCAAAACCACAAACAACTGTCAGAGTCTTACTGCCCACAGGCGCAGTGTTCATGACCTCAAACTGTACTGGGAACTTTGTCAATAGAATAGAAGAAGATTTTCCACAGAAGTGAAGACAGCTAAAAGAAAGCAATCATTAATCTTATTATGACAAGTTAATTACTCTGGAACAAATACTTGATTCAACCTGTTCTAACAGAATATACTCACACCCACACACACACACCCTGAGCACCATAACACACACACACACACACACTCCTCAACACGTGACTGATTATTGCTTTTAGGTAGTATGCTTGTAGTTGTATAACAGATGTTTGTTGATTTATAATAATATTGGTGTTAATCAGTATCGTTAAGATAAATAAACTCTGCTATAGTTTTATGGAGCAGTTCTCTGTCATTATTTGGTGCTTATGTGTTGAGATAATATATATTTATGAGAGTCCGTGATCGAATTCAAACCTTCATTGTTCCCTCTATGAATGTGTAATAGTATTTTGAATGTTGACATTCTGAGAGAACACCAACTTTGAATCTTTGACTAACAACTGTTAAGCCTAATTTATGGTTCTCTGTCAGGTCGACGGCGTAGGTACGCCGTCGACGTGACGCCGTCGTTGAGCATTCGAAGTTCTGCGTCGAGGGTCCGCGTTGCTCTGCAATTAACCGCCATGCCGCCAGGGGGGTGTGCCTGTGTGGCTGTGTGCCTGTGTGGCTGTGTTTTGCGCGATTTCTCGCCATGAGTTTAATGTCATTTTGCAGTCTTTGTAGTCCCTCGAAGAAAAGTTATAAAGGTGGTCGTATTTCCTGACCTCCTCGATGATTCGTTCTTCTGTTTGGTCCATTGTTACTACCGGTCTACAAGAACTTTAAAAATGGCGGTGTAGGAAGACAAACC
Organism: Myoxocephalus aenaeus; assembly: GCA_038501785.1. NCBI lineage: Eukaryota > Metazoa > Chordata > Actinopteri > Perciformes > Cottidae > Myoxocephalus > Myoxocephalus aenaeus. The sequence continues at coordinate 650,322 of JBAMJR010000149.1, read as the reverse complement.
GGAAAGAGCAACCGCCGGAAATTACGTTCTGAGCGGACCAATTACAGCGTTGCGGTCCGCGTCAACGCGACGCGTCGTTAGGATTTTTTGGAGGTGCACGTCAGGCTACGGCGTAGGGGTCTGCGTCGACGGCGTAGTTACGGCGTAGGTACGGCGTCGACCTGACGGAGAACCATAAATAAGCCTTTAGAGTTTTACTCCCTACAGGCGCAGTGTTCTCTACTCATGACTTCCAGCTTCACTGGTTACTTTGTTAATAGAATAGCAGAAGATTTTTCCAAAGAAGTGAAAACAGCTAAAAGATTGCAATCATACATCTTATTATGTTAATTACTCTGGAACAAATACTTGATTCGCATGTTCTAACAGACTATACACACAGCCACACACACGCACACACTCACACACAGGCGCACACGAGCACACACACACACAGGCAAGCACATGCACACACACAGATACACCCTCAGTCACGAACAGGACCGGGGATAAAGGGCAGCCCTGGCGGAGGCCAACACCCACCGGGAACATGTCTGACTTATTACAGAGGATACTAACACAGCTCCTACTGCAGGCGTACAGAGACCGGATGGCCGGTTGCAACGGGTCCGGCACCCAGTACTCCGGCAGCACCTCCGACAAAAATCCCCAAGGGACCCGGTCGAAGGCCTTCTCCAAGTCCACAAAGCACTTGTAGACTGGTTGGGCAAACTCCCAGGACCCCTCCAGTAGACTTGCGAGGGTAAAGAGCTGGTCCACTGTTCCACGGCCGGGACGGAATCCACACTGTTCGTCTTGAATCTGAGGTTCGACAAGCGGTCGGAGCCTCCTTTCAGCACCCTGGCATAAGCTTTCCCCGGGAGGCTGAGCAGTGTGATACCACGATAGTTCAGCACTCTCTCCGGTCCCCCTTGTTGAAGATGGGAACCACCACCCCGGTCTGCCAGTCAATGGGCACTGTCTCTGACCCCAATGTGACACTGAAGAGGCGTGTCAGCCAAAACAGCCCAACAATGTCCAGCGCCTTCAGCATCTCAGGATCTCATCCACCCCCGGCGGCTTGCCATCAAGGAGCTTTTTGACTATCTTAGTGACCTCTGCCAGGGATATGGGTGCAACCACCCAAGTCTTCAGGCGCTGCCCCCTCTCCAGGGGACATGTTGGTCGGGTTTAGGAGTTCCTCAAAGTGCTCGTTCCACCGCCCGACGATGTCCCTTGTCCAGGTCAGCAGCTCCTCCCCCACCCCCCCGCTGAGAACAGCCTGAGGTAGGCCCTGCTTTTCCTTTTTGAGCCGTCTGATGGTTTGCCAGAACCTCCTTGAGGCCAACTGAAAGTCCTTCTCTATGGCATCCCCAAACTCCTCCCATGCCTGAGTTTTAGCATCCGTGACCACCGCAGCTGCAGCCGTTCTGGCCTGCCGGTACCCGTCAGCTGCTTCAGGAGACCCCTGGGCCAGCCAGGCCCGAAAGGCCTCCTTCTTCAGTTTGACGGCTTCCCTCACCCCCGGTGTCCACCACCGGGTTCTCGGGTTGCCGCCACGACACCGATGACCTTCTGACCACAGCTCTTAGCGGCCGCGTCCACAAAAAAGGCTTTAAACACGGTTCACTAGGATTCCATGTCCCCAACCTCCCTCAGGATGTGTATACTTATGTGCCACCTTATGCTTGAACATGGTGTTCGTTGTGGACAAACCGTGGCTAGCACAGAAGTCCAATAGCGAGACACCACTCGGGTTCAGATCGGGCAAACCGTTTCTCCCAATCACCCCCCGCCAGGTTTCTCTGTCATTGCCCACATGAGCATTGAAGTCTCCCAGGAGAACTATGGAGTCGGCAGGCGGCGCCCTTTCCAGGACCCTCTCACCGACTCCAAGAAGGCCAGATACTCCGAACTGCTGTTCAGTGCAAAACCACAAACAAGTGAAGACAGCTAAAAGAAAGCAATCATGAATCTTATTATGACAAGTTAATTACTCTGGAACAAATACTTGATTCAACCTGTTCTAACAGAATATACTCACACCCCCCCACACACACACACACACACACTCAGCACCATAACACACACACACACACACTGCTCAACACGTGACTGATTATTGCTTTTAGGTAGTATGCTTGTAGTTGTATAACAGATGTTTGTTGATTTATAATAATATTGGTGTTAATCAGTATCGTTAAGATAAATAAACTCTGCTATAGTTTTAAGGAGCAGTTCTCTGTCATTATTTGGTGCTTATGTGTTGAGATAATATATATTTATGAGAGTCCGTGCTTGAATTCAAACCTTCATTGTTCCCTCTATGAATGTGTAATATTATTTTGAATGTTGACATTCTGAGAGAACACCAACTTTGAATCTTTGACTAACAACTGTTAGAGTCTTACTCCCTACAGGTGCAGTGTTCTCTACTCATGACTTCCAGCTGCACTGGTTACTTTGTTAATAGAATAGCAGAAGATTTTCCAAAGAAGTGAAAACAGCTAAAAGATTGCAATCATACATCTTATTATGTTAATTACTCTGGAACAAATACTTGATTCGCATGTTCTAACAGACTATACACACAGCCACACACACTCACACACAGGCACACAAAAGCACACACTGAGAGCCGTCTGCTATAGTTTTAAGGAGCAGTTCTCTGTCATTATTTTGAATTATACTTGATTCACATGTTGTACCAGATTATATACACACACACACACACACACACACACACACACACACACACACACACACACACACACACACACACAGCACTGTTCATATTGGAACATTGTCAAGTATTTGTTCCACAGAAATGAACTCATCATGAAAAGATCTTTACCTTCTGTTAGTTGTGTCAATTGGTTGTCATCATGGGTGGAGGCGGGTCGTGGGAGGAGTCAGCAGAAGAGACTATCTGACAGGATAAAAGTGATCTGACGACATCACAGATCATCACACTGGAAGAGAGGACGCTCACACAACTCAGCTGATCTACACAACTTCACCAGGTGAGGACAGACTGTGGACAGAGACAGAGGGTGACAGGAATGTAGATTTAGAGTTTAACTGATCTCCAGTCTGTGTGAAACTGTCAGGCTGGTTGGTGTCCACAGAGAAACGCTGCATTTCTAACAGACTCTAAATTCATCTAACAGTGTAAATGAAGTACTGAAGGCTGTGGGGTCACTTTTCCCATCAGGTTGGAGAAATGGCCTCAGATCTCAAAGTTGCTGCCCTGGGTCGACCTTTCACTCTAGGAATGCTCTACGATGCTCGGAGAGATGAACTGATCCCAGGTAAATCTGAGATTAGATTAGATTACATTATTATTAAAAATGGTTCTAAATATGTCTGCCTATCACAGTTTTGCTTAAATGAATTTTGAAATCATTTCACCATTTAATCCTCACTTTTTTAACATTCTTATTCAATATTAAATAATTTGTGAATGCTTTGTAATTCCAAAACGAAGTTGTGAACATTCATTAGTTTAGATTTTAGGGATGCATGTTGTAGTAGTATCTGATATATTATGCTGTGACAAATAAGATAATTTAATTGTTGTTATTCTTGTTGAATTTGTCTGCGTTTCTTGGATTATGGACCACAACATTGTTTTATGATTAGCAAACTAATTAAAAACTTGTCAAACATTACTACTAGTAACTGCCGTCACAATTTACTTGGTTTTCAGACCTTTTGTAAAGAAAAAGATATAAATATATATATATATATATATATATATATATATATTTATATATATATATATATATATATATATATACAGTATATATATTGTACCTCCTCCTTTTTCACCCTATGCCTCTTAACCCTGCCTAGTCGCTTCTTTCTGTTTTTTAAATTGATTAAATTACTTTATTAAACTAAATGATCCTCCTGCTTTATGTTTTCCAACTTCTAAAGGTTTGACGTTGTGGGACAATGAAACTCTACAGGGGAAGATAACTGAAAAAGGTCAACCCTACAGTCAATTTGAAATTACTGCATCTGATTCCATTAAATTTAAGTCCTCTCTGCTGGATGTTGAAGCTTCTCTGAAGGCCAGTTTCCTCAGTGGACTGGTTACAGTTGAAGGATCTGCCAAGTATCTGAATGATAAGAAGAACTTCAAGAATCAGAGCAGAGTGACGTGTCAGTACAAATCCACCACCAACTTCAAACAGTTGTCAGGGATTGACCATTTCACCACAGACACCGACCAAATGAATGTCATTAAGAATAGCTCGGCAACACATGTAGTCACGGGCATCCTCTATGGGGCAAATGCTTTCTTTGTGTTCGACAGTGAGAAGATAGAGGCCAGCAGCGTTCAGGACATCAAGGGCAACATGAAAGCTGTGATAAAGAAGATCCCCTCTCTTAGTGTTGAAGCGAGCGCTGGCATCAAGCTGACTGATGAAGAAAAAGCCCTGACTGATACATTGTCCTGCAAATTCATCGGAGACTTCATCCTTAAAAGCAACCCTGCAACATATGAAGATGCAGTGAAGACCTACGTACAACTTCCACAGCTAATGGGAGAAAAGGGAGAGCATTCTGTCCCAGTGAAGGTCTGGCTGATGCCACTGAAGAATTTGTATCCCGAAGCTGCTGAGCTGAAGCGTGAGATCACCTTTGGACTGGTGGAGATAATGCAGGATGCTCTTGAAGATTTGAGTGAAATACAAATGAGATGCAACGATTCTCTGGAAGGTGGAGTGGTAGAGGACTTTCCAGTTCTTCAAGAAGAATTCAAAACGTTCCAAAAATGGTGTCAGTACTATGCATTGAACCTCCAGCAGACCATGGAGAAGAAACTCCCCTCCATCCGTGAAGGTAAAGAAGATGAAAGCTCAGCAGAAAAAGTCTTTGAAGACAGACACAACTCACCATTCAGTCAAGATAAACTGAGCAAGTGGCTGGATGGTAAAGAGAGAGAAATCAACGTCATCAGAGCCTGTCTACATATCATGAAGGGAATAAAGATCGTCCACAATCAGTCCGAGCTGGACAGAGAGGTTCTTGCTGGAGATAAAGAGAATGTTCTGTGCTTCATTTTCACCTCCATGAAAAGAGGGGATCCCTTCCTTGATGAGATGGCCACCTACTTGGGCTACCCTGAAGTAGGGAGTACCAATGAAGAGGAACAGTGGTTCTACTCAGAGGAAGTTTTTAATATAATGAGAGATCAAGCCGAAAAATTCAGTTTTGCGGTCAAAGATCCTGAGAATAATAAAACATACAGTTTCCTCATCACAGCCATTCCAAATGAGATCTACGAAGGAGCAACTGTCGACAGTTACAAGAAGGGCGTTCTGTTCGTAGGAAATATGTTTCCCCCCCAACCACAGACAAAAGAGATCTGATCTGGCGTAAGTATAAAAATGGTTTTGAGTCAAAAATACGCCGTACTAGTTACTGTCTTCCAGAAACCCGTTTGACCATCAGAATTAATGCATTTGTTTTGGTCTCTCCATCAGATATCTGGGATCTCACCCTGGACCCAAAGGCTGCAGATAACGACCTCTCTGTCTGATGGAAACAAGAAAGCAACGAGTGAAACAGCTTTACCCAGCCTTCTATGTTCATGATGAACACAACTATGTCTATCTGTAGAATAAGATCAATGACTTGTTAGATCCTTGGTCTGTTAATAGAGAGATGGGTTTACAAGTAAAGTTTAAACAGTAAAGTAACATCCCATGTTAACTTGAACTTGTTTCACAAATTCCCAAAAATGTTAAAAACCCAAAGAGAGCATGAGTAAGTTACAACATATGTAATGTTCTGTTCATCAGACTGGTTTGTGCTTCACAATCAGTTTCAACTTTATTTTTAAATCACGTTTTAATCATTTTAATTATATTCTTATTCCTGATCATTATTGCTTTGTCAACACTAATATGTTGACATATATTATCAAAGCTCATGTCAAAACTTGCATAACTTGTTTTAGTGATTATATCATGTTGATTATGTTATGACATAAGGGAAAGTGCCTTTGATTCATTTAGCTTTTGTTTCTTTTCTTCTTTGTGTTGTATTTTAAAATAGTTATCTTGGCTTAATACTAATTCTGTACCTTAATCCTGACCTCAAGGTCAACTAATGACTTTACTCTGGAAAGAGACACTGTTAACACCATTTTATCAGATGTTAAGCACACTGCTGATGTTTATGGAGCTCCAGTAAAGTTTCCACTTCACTTGGTACATCAGATATGTTGTTAACGCTTTTCTAATTACTTATACTTGTGATTCATAGCTTATAATAATACATATAGATTTAGTTAAGACCTGTATGTTGGAATATAACGCAGTTGATGTAAAAAGAGTCACAATTGACATAATTTTGTTGCAAACATTGATGATGTTTATAGAAGTGAACTAATGTCAGATTGCAGAGACACAGTAACACCTGTTGGACATGTTTACTCTCTTCTGGAGCAGAATATTCAATAAAGTGGAGACCTGACTTCACCACTGTGTGCTGCTTTGTTTCCTTTATATTAAACGCTTGTAGCAAAGGTACAAAGAAGGTCTCCTTTGGATCTCTAACACATCCATATCTTTCAATGCAAAGAGCACAATACGAGAAGATAGTTTGGAAAGGGGAAGCTAGTTAGCCTAGCTTGCTAATGTTAGCATTGCTTTCCACCAGGACAGAATTACCTCCTATTCTCTTTTTCTTGGCCCCCGATGAATACTTATACATATATATATACATATATACGTACATAAGTATATATACACATTCATACATAAACACATACATACATTAATATACACATATTTAGATTTACACGTTCAGTAGGAACCAATGGTCTTTGAGCTAAGAAAACCAGACGTATGGTTGTGAACCTTTGTGACACCCCAGTATTTTCAACTGCTCTCATCAGGATAAATCAGGTCTAACAGTTATATTTTCCTTACAATTTTCATTGACTACAACGAATAGTCAAGTCTGCAGAGAGAACTATTGGTTCCAGCCGGCTCTCCATCCTGGACTTGTACACCTCCAGAGTCAGGAAGCGTGCTGGAAAGATCCCTGTAGACCCTCACACCCTGCAGACCCATCACAAGCTGTTCCAACTCCTCCCCTCTGGAAGGCGCTACAGAGCACTGTACGTCAAAACCACCACAGGAACAGCTTCTTTCCACTGGCCGTCACTCTGATGAACAATTCAGACACCTCCATCTGCACTATGTGCACTTTTTGGACTACTGTTGTCTTTAATGTCTTTTATGTCTTTTTTTATATTTATCTTGTTTATTGTATATTGTGTATAAGTATGAAGAGCAATGTATGTGTAAACACACATGGCCATTAAAGCTGATTCTTATTCTGATTCTGATGCCTCATAGAATCTCCAGAGAGACTTATAGTATTCATGTCTCTTTTGATGAAATGTCAATCTCAGCTTTAATAATGAGGCACCATTGTCATAAGGCAAAAGTTTAAAGAGAAAATATGACCCTAAAGCTGAAAAATCTAATCTCGATTTTTGAAATTCTTCATATCTCTTGTGAAAACATAACTTTACTCAATTGTTTTGGTGCTAGAAATTGGTTTACCAAAGGTCTTACGTTCACAAAAGCAGTGAAATATATGAATACAATGGTAGATACATGTAAATAAATGTCTAAAACCATATTTTTTATTATCGTTTTTTGAGTAGAAATGTGGTCTGTCACACCTTTCACCAAAATGATAAAAATGGGACTGAGAAATGACTTCATGATCAAGCTTCATGGGGTGTGTGCAAATGAAAAATGAATATTACAACAGTTTTTGTTTTCAAACAAAATATGTACTATATATTTCAGTCAAAATATGTACTATAGAAAAACGTTGTTTACACAATGTGCATGTTTCAGTTTCGTTTTTCATGAACAGTTTTCAGAACAAGAATATGGGGTTAGTTCAGTCTCAATAATGACAAATGCACACAGAAAGATTCACAAATATATGTGATTTACAAATGCACACAGAAGGGTTTACAAATACATTCCAATGATGTATATACCGTCAGGTCCATAAATATTTGGACATTGACACATTTTTAATTATTTTGGCTCTGTGCACCACAACAATGGAGTTGAAATAAAAAAAATCAAGATGTGCTTCAAGCGCAGACTTTCAGCTTTAATGTGAGGGTATTTACATCCAAATCAGGTGAACGGTGTAGGAACTACAACAAATGTATAAGTGGCCACCCCGTTTTTAAGGGACCAAAAGTAATTGGACAAATTAATATAATCATAAATGTAATTGTCACTTTTAATACTTTGTTGAAAATCCTTTGCAGTCAATGACAGCCTGAAGTCTGGATTCCATAGACATCACCAGACGCTGGGTTTGGTCCCTGGTGATGCTCTGCAGGCCTCTACTGCAACCGTCTTCAGTTCCTGCTGGTTCTTGGGGCATTTTCCCCTCAGTTTGGTCTTCAGCAAGTGAAATGCATGCTCACTTGGATTCAGGTCAGGTGATTGACTTGGCCATTGCAGAACATTCCACTTCTTTGCCTTAAAAAACTCCTTGGTAGCTTTCGCAGTATGCTTCGGGTCATTGTCCATCTGCACTGTGAAGTCCAATGAGTTCTGAAGCATTTGGCTGAATATGAGCAGATAATATTGCCCGAAACACTTCCGAATTCATCCTGCTGCTTTTGTCAGCAGTCACATCATCAATGAATACAAGGGAACCAGTTCCATTGGCAGCCATACATGCCCACGCCATAACACTACCTCCACCATGCTTCACTGATGAGGTGGTATGCTTTGGATCATGAGCAGTTCCTTTCCTTCTCCATACTCTTCTCTTCCCATCATTATGGTACAAGTTGATCTGTGTCTCATCTGTCCATAGGATGTTCTTCCAGAACTGTACAGGCTCTTTTAGATGTGTTTGGGCAAACTCTAATCTGGTGGTCTTACTGTTTTTGAGGCTCACCAATGGTTTACATCTTGTGGTGAACCCTCTGTATTTACTCTGGTCAAGTCTTCTCTTGATGGTGGACTTTGACACAGATACCCCTACCTCCTGGAGAGTGTTCTTGATCTGGACAACTGTTGTGAAGGGGATTTTCTTCACCAGGGAAATGATTCTTCTGTCATCCACCACAGTTGTCTTCCGTGGTCTTCCGGGTCTTTTGGTGTTGCTGAGCTCACCAGTGCGTTCTTTCTTCTTAAGAATGTACCAAACAGTTGATTTGGCCACACCTAATGTGTTTGCTATCTCTGATGGTTTCGTTTTGATTTTTCATCCTAATGATGGCTTGCTTCACTGATAGTGACAGCTCTTTGGACTTCATATTGAGAGTTGACCGCAACAGATTCCAAACACAAATACCACACCTGAAATGAACTCTAGACCTTTTATCTACTCCTTGTAAATGAAATAACGAGGGAATTACACACACCTGACCTTGGAACAGCTGAGCAGCCAATTGTCCAATTACTTTTGGTCCCTTAAAAAGAGGGTGGCCACATTTGAATTTGTTGTAGTTCCTACACCATTCACCTGATTTGGATGTAAATACCCTCAAATTAAAGCTGAAAGTCTGCACTTAAAGCACATCTTGATTTTTTTCATTTCAACTCCATTGTTGTGGTGTACAGAGCCAAAATAATGAAAAATGTGTCAATGTCCAAATATTTATGGACCTGACTGTAAATGTAAAAAAATTAATCACAAATATATTTCTGCATTTGTATGTATTTCTGCATTGATTTTTCTATTTATTTGTGGATTTGTATGGATTTATTTGTGGATCGCACTGCATTTGTTTATGAATAGCTTTTTTGAGACTCCCCTGCCTTATTTTCAATATGGACCTATCCGTAGCCAATCAGATGTCGCCCTCATTTTCAGCCAATCAGATGAGTGCAGCTCCCCCCCTCCCCTATCCACGAGGGCGGTGCCAGCGTACAGTTACGGAATTTGCGGCGGTGAAGTCAGGAGTCAAACATTGGCGTCTGGTACACAAATCCAACATCTTAACTGTACCAATGCAGCCCAAAGCGCCCAGTGCATTTGCGGATCCAGGCACGGCAGGGGAGTCTCAAAAAAGCCACTCGTAAATGTGAAGCTATTCACAAACAAATGCAGTGCGATCCACAAATAAATCCATACAAATCCACAAAGAAATTGAAAAATCAATGCACAAATACATACAAATGCAAAAATATATTTGTGATTTTTTTTTACATTTACAGTCAGGTCCATAAATATTTGGACATTGACACATTTTTCATTATTTTGGCTCTGTACACCACAACAATGGAGTTGAAATGAAAAAAATCATTGGAATGTTTTTGTAAATCCTTCTGTGTGCGTTTGTAAATTGAACATATTTGTGAATTGTTCTGTGTGCATTTGTCATTACTGTTTACCAGCGCAGAGCTCCCAGTAGACCACTCTGACAACTGAACACTTGAACTGAACTTGGTCACTTTACCATTCACCTGGTGCAATATATTACGTATATTACGTGTATTTACGTGCAATACGTTTAAGTACTTTTTATTCAGTCTGTATATTAATATTCTTCTTCTCTACTGTTTTACTGCTTATTTATATTTTTTTATATTACTTGTTTCTATTGTATTATTCTTTATTCACTTGTGAGCAATGCTGCTGTAATCCTGTAATTTCCCCACTGCGGGACTAATAAAGGATTATCTTATCTTATCTTATCTTATCTTATGGTCGTGTGTCGCGTCCGCAGAGTAAAACTGAGTTGCCTTGCAGTCTGTCTGTGGCAAGTGTAGTTCTGCAGTACACTGCAAGAAGACACTAGTTTTTAGCTGGTTTACAGGTGGGTAGTGTGCTGTCTATCTGACTAAAAACCAGTGTCTTTTTGCAGCGTATGTGGATGGGTAGGGCCTTGGGGATTTCCTGAGTGTTCATTGGGTAGTTTTACACAAAATGTTGAAAGACACCTGAATTGACAAATCACGGTGAAAGGCGGAGCTCGACACAGACTCTGCAGGCTGTGATCTCCTGTTAGAAGCACGTAGAAGATATGGATATTTAAAAAACATAAACACAGTCAAAACGCAGATCCGCGTCGGCTGTGTCGGAAGTGTTGAAGCTAAAGTTGGTAATCCGGGTGAGCTGATATAAATTGAAGTCTTTTTAAACATCTGGAGGGAAATGGATCTCATGTTACATTTTTATTTGTTGATTTTCCCCAAAAAAAACTAAAAGAAAAAAATCATAAATCTTATTATGACAAGTTAATTTCTCTGGAAAAAAATATTTGATTCACATGTTCTAACATACTATACACACACAGACACAGGCAAACACACACACAAACAGGCAAACACACACACTCACACACAGGCGCACACAAGCACACACACATACCCACACACACACAAGCGCACGCAGACACACACACCCTCAGCACCATAACACACACACACTCCTCAACACGTGACTGCTTATTGCTTTTAGGTCGTATGCTTGTAGTTGTATAACAGATGTTTGTTGATTTATAATAATATTGGTGTTAATCAATTTTTAGATAAATAAACTGTTATAGTTTTAAGGAGCATTTGTCTGTCATTATTTTGTGCTTATGTGTTTATTATTTATTGCAGTTTATTTACATTCAAACATACATTATTATTAAATCTGCACTGGTTACTTTGTAAGAGAATCGTAGAAGATTTTTGTGAAGACACACCTAATAGAGGGTAAATAACTTTATTTTATGAACCTCACATAGGTGAGGTACATATTTGATGCCAACAACTTACAGCTGCTCAGAGAACCCTCCGTGTGCTTTTAATTTGCCATCGTCCTCCTCCACAGCGACGGTAAGCGTATTGCATCACTTCCGGTTCCACCGTGTGTGTTACCCGATAACGTACTTGTCTCAGCTCCAGCTAAACTGAGCTAATTGTGTGATATTCTCCAGTACAAGCCTGATCACCTGATGTACATCTTTCACATCTAAACACTCGACTCTCTTCTTCTTTAGCAGCTCACCGCTTACATCTAACTGTCCTATCTTCACTTTGTTTGTTCTGCTAGTCGTTATCTACCTCACTTAGCAGCTAGCGATTTCTCCCTTCCTCTCCCTCTCCCTCCTGCTCAGCGTGTCGTGTCACATGTTTAGCTATTCCCCTGCCTTCTTTAATGATAACGGTACATGTACTAAGTGTAGTTTATTTGCTAGGTTGGAGGCAGGTCTCAGTGGGTTAGATGCACGGCTCCGCACCATTGAAGCTCAGACGTTAGCTGCGATAGCCAGCCCAACTCCCATAGTCGGTGCGGACCAACTAGCTTTAGCTTCTGTTAGCGTTAGCTGTTCCCCGGCAGCCCCCGAGCAGCCGAGGGACTGGGTGACTGTACGAGGGAGGCAGAAGCCGGGATCTAAGCAGTCCTCTGGACACCGCCACCCTCTTCCCGGTTCTAGCCTCTCGCCACTCAGCGGCACTGAGAAACCAACCTTGGTTGTCGGGAGCTCAATTGTTAGAAACGTGAAGATCGCGAAACCAGGGACCACAGTCAAATGTATTTCTGGGGCCAGGGCGGGCGACGTTGAGTCCTATTTAAAACTGTTGGCTAAAGACAAATGTAAATACAGTGAGATTGTAATACACGTCGGTGGTAATGACTCCTGACTTTGCCACTCGGAGGTCACCTGCCTTTTTTCACCTGCGGAACATTTAAAAAATCTGGCATATTTTGTCTCAGAGCGATGCAGAAAAGTTGATTCACTCATTTGTTATGTTGGACAACCTGCAATTTTGATGTGAATTTCTTATCAACGTGGAGCCTTGGCCTGTCAGCTTTAACATAAAGAATCCTTATATGGTGTCAGAGTACAAGAACCTAAACTCCGGACGCAGCCATGAGCTGTGAGGCCCTGCGGTGAGCAGGCCTCGGCCTGAGACAACAGTAAAGCAGAAGTCGGGTATGGGCCCCTATAGTCCTAAACAGTCGACAGTGTGAAGGTACAGATCACAGGAAGCAGGCTGTTAAAATGTGAAGAACAGATTAGATCTCTTAGTGAATCAGGTGGCTGAGAAGCTGACCTGCAGGATTCTCTCAGGGGTCAAGGGGCCATACATTACACTTTTAGACTGGGGGTTCTGCCGTGACACAGGGATGGTTGTTCTGTGTGGTTTGATTCTCTTTAACAGGTTAAAAAATAATATGTGTGTGTTTTATTTCTTTTTATTTCTTTAATATAATCTAGTGATGCTCCGGGTCAACGAGAACGTGTCTGCTTGAGACCGTGGGTCCCCGTGCATGAGAGTACAGGCTTATTGGGGAGTTACTCTTGACATATAATCAATGCTTGGCAAGTGTTCAATAGGTAATTAGAGGAAATTAAAACGGTGGTACCTCTTCAAATAACTTTTGTAGTAAAGTGATGATAAAATGTTGATTTGTTCCTTGTACATGTGTGAAGACTGAGAGGATGAGCAGAAACGAGGCTGATAAGACTGCAGAGAAAAAGGAGAAGTAACACAGGAAAAGAGCGTGGGTTCAAGAACGCCCGGTGCTTCAGCCCCTCAGAGACGAGGGGGGTCCGGTGCTTCAGCCCCTCAGAAACGAGGGGGGTCCGGTGCTTCAGCCCCTCAGAGACGAGGGGGGTCCGGTGCTTCAGCCCCTCAGAGACGAGGGGGGTCCGGTGCTTCAGCCCCTCAGAGACGAGGGGGGTCCGGTGCTTCAGCCCCTCAGAGACGAGGGGGGTCCGGTGCTTCAGCCCCTCAGAGACGAGGGGGGTCCGGTGCTTCAGCCCCTCAGAGACGAGGGGGGTCCGAGTTGAAATTTGGAACAGAACAATAAGTTTTAGGGCAGTTGCGTTTGAGCGAGTTAGGGGAATAGACGTAGCAATACTTTGGTGTAGTTGAATCTATTAGTTTTTCTCCGCACGTTCAGTAGAGCGTCAGTTCTTCTATCTTCTCAGTCCTTCTTCTCTAGTACTTTCGAGGTTGCATTTGTAACTTGTACATCCTTTTCTATCTTTGGTGAAATAAATATTGATTGATATCGAAGTTCAAACCAAGTCAGCGCGTCCGTAGCCCATTTTTGATTTTCTTCAATTCTTGGCATCAAGCCAGCAGAGAGCCAGAGGCAGAGGTCACTCCTTCCGCCCCGACAGCCTGAGGTGAGTTAGAGGTTAATCCATCACGGCTACACACACTGATAAATATACAGGACACATTTACATAACAGATTCATATGGGGTGCAATGAAGTAGAGGGAGAGGTACGGTGACTGGTTGACTTCTGACCGTCCGCTGGACATTGCGGGATGTCCGCGGGCAGAGAGCGGGTTCTAATAAATATTAAGCCCCCTCGCGAGAGCTTGTCATAGCTTTATTAATTGTCGACGGTGTGGGAACAGCCGAGCCGCAACGCATAAGCAAGTCCCTCTCTCGAGAACCGAGCCGTGGGTGACGGTCGGATCTCGTGTTGCGTGTTGACTTATTGTACCATTCAGTTATTGGTGCGTTGGTTAAGCTTGGTGAATCCATTCCGTGACATCTTAGTTTAGCACCAGATCAAAATCCTCCGCGGAGGTTGTTTTGCTCGAGACCGGAGAGGTGACCCGTGTGCACGAGCCCCGTGCGGTCGGCTGGTGGTCTGAGACGCGGCTGGACCCTTCACTGGATCCCGTGTCCCGCGGGCTCGCCGCGCACCTGTCCCCTGCCGAGCTTGGATTCGAGCTTCTCTCCCTCTATCCCTTGTGCGAATTAAATCCTGAAAGCATTTGATTTGTACACTAGAAATAAAAATATATCAAATAAATAAACGGTTAAACCTGCAGGACTGACACTTACACTGCATTGATAAAGAGCCCACCAGCCTAGACTGTTTAATAGTTACTTCAAGACTAGAAAAACTGTAACTCCGTATTATCAGGCTGCTCCGGTAAGTCCCTTGGGTCTCTCCAGCTGATCCAGAATGCTGCAGCTCGTGTACTAACAAGGACGCGGAAGAGAGATCACATTACTCCTGTACTAGCTGCTCTCCACTGGCTTCCTGTAAGATCAATAATCAAGTTTAAAGTCCTTCTCCTCACCTATAAAGCCTTAGCTGGTGATGCACCATCATATCTTAAAGAGCTTATAGTGCCATATTACCCCACTAGAGCGTTACGCTCACTGAATGCAGGGTTACTTGTGGTTCCCAGAGTCTTTAAAAGTAGGTTGGGGGCTAGAGCTTTCAGTTATCGGGCTCCTCTTCTGTGGAACCAGCTTCCACTTTCAGTCCGGGGGGCAGACACAGTCACCTCATTTAAGAGTAGACTTAAGACTTTCCTCTTTGATAGCGCTTATACTTAGGGCTGACTCCGTAAGGAGAGGGAGAGTCAGACAACTCCCCTCGCGATTCACGAGGGCAACCCACCCCGTGATTCCATCAGACCCCTACCATGGCAGGACTGCCTCCTGCCATGGCGGCCCTGCTGATGCCCCTCCTCTCTCCCTCCTTCTGCTTCATGGATCGTGGTTATCTGGATCATGGACCATGCCTACTACTCATTATATGAATAATTTCTGTCATATTCATGTAATGTGCTGTAACTCCGTTACGTTATTCATTCTGGTCACATGACATCTATTGCTTCTGTCCATCAGGAGAGGGATCCTCCTCTGTTGCTCTCCCTCAGGTTTCTTCCCTTTTTTCCCTGTGAAAGGGTTTTTACTATCTTTATTAGGGGAGTTTTTCCTGATCCGATGTGAGGTCCCGGGACAGGATGTTATGTTACAGACTGTAAAGCCCTCTGAGGCAAACTTGTATTTGTGATGTTGGGCTATATAAAATAAACTGAATTGAATTACTCTATCTCTAAGGCTGAGCCCTACAGAGGAAACTCACCTCCTTACTCTATCTCTAAGGCTGAGCCCTACAGAGGAAACTCACCTCCTTACTCTATCTCTAAGGCTGAGCCCTACAGAGGAAACTCACCTCCTTACTCTATCTCTAAGGCTGAGCCCTACAGAGGAAACTCATCTCCTTACTCTATCTCTAAGGCTGAGCCCTACAGAGGAAACTCACCTCCTTACCCTATCTCTAAGGCTGAGCCCTACAGAGGAAACTCATCTCCTTACTCTATCTCTAAGGCTCAGCCCTACAGAGGAAACTCATCTCCTTACTCTATCTCTAAGGCTGAGCCCTACAGAGGAAACTCATCTCCTTGCTCTATCTCTAAGGCTGAGCCCTACAGAGGAAACTCATCTCCTTACCCTATCTCTAAGGCTGAGCCCTACAGAGGAAACTCACCTCCTTACTCTATCTCTAAGGCTGAGTCCTACAGAGGAAACTTATCTCCTTACTCTATCTCTAAGGCTGAGTCCGGACCCCCTACGGAAGAAATTAATTTTTGCCGCTTGTATCCGCGATCTCGTTCTCTGGTTCACGAACAACTGTCAGAGTATTTCTCCCCACAGGCGCAGGGAGGCGCAGTGTTCTCTACTCATGACCTCAAGATAAACTGGTCACTTTGTCAATAGAATAGCAGAAGATTTTCCACAGAAGTGAAGACAGCTAAAAGAATGCAATCACACATCTTATTATGACAAGTTCATTTCTCTGGAAATTTCACCTGTTCTAACAGACTATACACACACCCACACACACACTCAGCACCACGCCACCGCAGATGAAAACACACAAAAAGCAGGAAACTCACCAGATGCTGTTCATTAAAGACAAAGTCCATCCGCTCACCTTAAAAAAAAGTTCAGCGACACTGTTGTACAGTTTATGTGCGCTTCAGTTCCAGAGTGTGTACTGACACACTGACCAATCACAGCGCACGTTAATGGTCACGCGGGCCGTGACGAATCCCAACGTCCATAATGCTAGCAGATATTAAGGTGCAATCTGATTGGATGATGAGCTATACTGATCCAGCTGTCAATCAAGCCGTGCTGCTGGCCTGAGCTGAGGAACAGACAAGACAGGAGCTGTGCAATGACAAAATAAGCTGATAGGGAAAAGTAATTATAATACATGTAGTGTATTTGTGAAAAACAATTACATTATAAAATAGATATAACTTTTAATTATAAAAAAAAGAAAGAAAACTAATTTAAATTTAAAATGACATTATAAAATAGCTATAACTTAGCAGGCCCTGCCGGCCCGCCACTGCTTTCTCGCTGCATCGGCCACTTTCCAAACCCTCTTGGAGACTTTTTTTTGTCAAAAGCGACTAGTGACAAATCTAGAGACTTTTGTTGGTGTTATTGGAGACTTTCTGGTGTCTTGGAGACTGACGTGAAACACCGCACGTATCGTTCTGCAGTCACTGTCCTCAGCGAGCAGCGGGTGCTGCCGTGAGCCCCGCCCCCTCCGCCGTGAGCCCCGCCCCCTCCGCCGTCCCAAAGCACTCACAGGCGGCCTCACAGGAGCCGAGCGAGTCGCGGCAGCAGAGAGGAGAGAGGCCCACGCGTCACTAAACATGAATCTTGCCCCGGCTTGTAAATGTTTCTTCAGTCACACTAAAATGTGAGTCAGAGTCTTACTCCCCACAGGCGCAGTGTTCTCTACTCATGGACGTAATCACAAACATGACGTGAAGACACACTAACAGGAGGTCAAGATCTTATCATGACCAGTTCATTTCTGTGGAACAAATACTTGATTCACATGTTGTAACAGACTATACACACACACACACACACACACACACACACACACACACACACACACACAGTGTGTGTAATCAGGAACTACTACGTATTTGTTCCACAGAAATGAACTCATCATGAAAAGATCTTTACCTTCTGTTAGGTGTGTCTTCACTTGGTTGTCATCATGTGTGGAGGCGGGTCGTGGGAGGAGTCAGCAGAAGAGACGATCTGACAGGATATAAGTAATCTGACGACATCTCAGATCATCACACTGGAAGAGAGGACGCTCACACAACTCAGCTGATCTACACAACTTCACCAGGTGAGGACAGACTGTGGACAGAGACAGAGGGTGAGAGCCCAGGTGGGAAAAAAAGTATACTTAGTATATTTAATCTTAGCATACTTGAGTATACTTTAGTATACTAATCATAAGTATACTTAAAGTGTGTTATTTTGGAACAACTTCTTTTGTACTAAATATATTTAAGTAGTACTTAAAGAGTATTTAAGTACAACTTTAAGTATATTTAGTATATTTTTGTGTGCTAAATTGGAACAACTTCAAGTATACTTAGTACATTGTTTTAAGTATATGTAAAATGTGTTTTAAGTAGATTTGAAATATATTATTAGTATATTACAAATATGTAAACTATCTGGGACGTTCATTCAGCATTTAGGATACTGTAATACATTTATAATATTTTAATGGACAATAGTATGGAGTGTACAAAGTAATATAGCATAAAAAGAAAGTCTGCTTTATTTGGAATTGGAATAAGCCAAATGTATAACTTTTGGTATACACAATATTAATATATTTATAATGTGCTAATAGTATACCAAAAGTATACTTTTGGTATACTATTAGCACATTATAAATATATTAATATTGTGGTTAAAGTATACCAAAAGTTATACATTTGGCTTATTCCAATTACAAAGAAAGCAAAATCACTTTATTTAATTTAAGTTTACATGGTACATGTATAACAAAACAGAATGACCATGTTTCAGATTGTAGCAATATAGAGGAACAATGAACATCAACAATAGAACCACAAACAGGCTGCATATTATGTGTTTTTTGGTTGTACTGCTCATTATTACATTTTCGCCTGATGACCGTTGACACGTCCGAGGCACTCGTCTGCGGCAATTCTTTATTAACAGCATCTGTTAAGAGAAGAGACGAGAGATGATGTCACACCGCATATTCATACAACATTTTCTTATATTTTGACTACACAGGAAATCCTGTTGAACAATAGTAAATCAGGATTAACATTGAGGAACTATATCAATATGACATGCCAATATTCCTACCAGTGCAGGTCAAACATATATGTCATCACTGGTGGTGTGTTTATCACGAACATGTGTTCCTGCTGCTTTATAAATCACAGAAGCTTTAAATTGTCTACATGCGACTCAAGACAATGACCTACCTGTTATGGCCTGCACTTTGGCAACGTTCAGTTGTTTTCAGGAGGTTCCCCTTATAATATAAATCCTTATATTCTGTAGATATTCTTCATTGTATTACTCTGATGTCTATTAAAGTTCAGGTTAGCGAGGTCAGTATAACACAGCTATGCAGCTGTTGTGTCTATGAAATGTCCAGTTCTCAAGGGAAGTTAGTCACACGCCTGCGCACTTCAACACCCACAACTGTTTATCAGTATATTGACATTAAGGAAGCAGACTGGTCGTTGTGTTCCAGTCTTGTGAGAAAAGATGAGAACACGGGATTCTCCTCCTCTTGACAGGACAGAGCGAATCAGATGTTAGGACGAGGCGAGACGAACCTGTGACGATAAACTGTGTATGAAAGGCCCCACTTCCGTGGTGGGGCAGTTGTTCTTTGACCAACCTGCGTGTTGCTGTTCCACTCACTGCTTTTGCAATTGCAGCGCTTGCTACTTTACTTGTGATCATTTAGTAAATAAATTTAGAGAACGAGAGAAGTTGTTGAACTGAGTTCTTCCAGGCATCCAATAATTGACACACGCTATCACCCCTTTCCCAGACTTCCCAGTCAGGGTGGACAGTGCAAATACGTCCTTTGTGAACAGCAGGGCAGCAGCTCCTGGCAACAAAGGCTCATGGGTGATGGATTAAGCTGCAGGAAGGCCCTTTAAACTGTCCCTGTGCTGCCAGCCAAGGCGTGCTGTATATGAGAGTGGAGGTCCCCACTCTCTACTAATTCGTATGACTGATGTGTGACACATGTAACCTAGTAAATCCCATCACTTTATTTCTGACACATTTTAACTTGAACAGCAGACGATGCTGGAAAAGACAAAAAGAACGTGGTGTCATTTTTCTACAGCTCTTACACTGTGCAGTCAACATTTACTTCACAATGACCAGTTAAAGCAAAACAGTTATTTCTACTTTTATTACATACCTTTTCAATTTCGCTGTCCACAGAAAACGATGATATTGTGTGCATATATATATATATATATATATATATATATATATATATATATATATATATATACACAGATACACATATCATTGTATGTACATATATATTATTGTGTTTATAAATATATATATTATATATATACACATATCCTTGTGTGTGTATATATATATATATATATATATATATATATATATATATATATATATATATATATATATACTGATATAGATACACATAATTGTATATATAATATGTTTATAAATGTTATATATATATATATATATATATATATATATATATATATATATATATATACTTATATATACTTATATATTTATATAGATACACATATAATTGCAAACAATTCGGTCAAAAGTAATAAGACTGTAGTTCAAAGTAAAAGTTAAATTAAAATCTTAAGTTATAAATCGTAACCTTTCCCTCAGTCTAACTGATTTAATGTGACTGAATAAATAATACAGATTGCTTGTTAGATCCTCAAAGTCGATTTATATCTCATGTTTAATCGATACGGAGACATCGGAGCCAGCGGATCATTTCAAAAAGTCCAGCCGAGATCAAGCTGCTGTCGGCGGGCAGCAGAGCGCTGACGGCCCGGTGCTGACGGGAATCACGGTCCCTCAGCAGGACCTCGACCCGTCGGCGTATCTTTTTAAATAAGATGAGTCTGGACAAACCGACCACAGATTTGATCCTTAAACAAATAACTTCTCGCCTGAAAACATCCTAAAATTATATTTTGTGACTCAACAACGGTAGTATTTATAGAATGTCAACTTTCAGTTGTGAGTTTTCTCATCCGCCATTGTTCCCCGTTTGCTGGTCCGAAATGCATTCTGGGATATTGGCTCTCTCAAGTACGCTGAAGTCTGCTCTGATGCATCCCCGGTAAAATGGGAGGATCAAGTCACATCCGGGCATTTTCACCGTGCTTGGCGAGAAGCGGACTTTTGAATTGGAACAGAACTTGGGCCGCGACTGATGACGTTTCACGAGTCCAGAGAACACGAGTACAGAGAAGAACGCTGATTGAGAAACGGCCTTACTCTTGACGTCCAAGGCGACTTAGAACAGCAGAAACCAAGCCTCAAATTCAAATTTAGCTAACCGCTAGCTAACATAACGTAGCTCAGGCCCAGACCTGTTAAGCTAATGCTACTTAACGCTAATGCTACCGGTTAAGGTAATGCTAATGCTACTTAAGGTGTCGCTAACGTCGACCGTTCAAGAAAAGCTTTTACTCTCTGACTAACACATTATGTTGGTATTCTTACCTCAAGAAGAGGGCTCATGTTCCCAGGAGTCCGGCTGTTGTTCCTTCAGCAGCGTGTAATGTAATGTTTCAGAGGAGAAGGGCAGGCAGCTCGCAGCTATGAATGGGAACGTTGAATGGAGGCTGACCCTACAGCGTGCTGCGTGTAGAGCTGGCACTCACCTGGGTTAAAACGTTTCACGGAACACGGAATAAGATATACTAAAACGGCAAGATATCAAAATATATATTTAAAAAATGTGCATTTTCACAGTAACACATTTTAACACATTCCTTAAGAATAATACAATTAATAGATTGTAGTATACTTTAAATATACAAAAGTATACTTTTTTTTTCGCCTGGGAGGAACAGATGTAGATTTAGAGTTTAACTGATCTCCAGTCTGTGTAAAACCATCACTGTCAGGCTGGTGTCCACAGGGAAACACTGCATCTCTAACAGACTCTAAATTCATCTAACAGTGTAAATGAAGTACTGAAGGCTGTGGGGTCACTTTTCCCATCAGGTTGGAGAAATGGCCTCAGATCTCAAAGTTGCTGCCCTGGGTCGACCTTTCACTCTAGGAATGCTCTACGATGCTGGGAGAGATGAACTGATCCCAGGTAAGTCTGAGATTACATTAGATTACATTCTTAATGAAAATATTTCAAATGTTTCTGCCTATCACAGCTTTGCTTAAAGGAACTTTGAAATCCTCACCTTTTTAACATTCTTATTCAATATTAAAATAATTATTGAATGCTTTGTAATTCCAAAACAAGAAACCTCCGTCACAATTTACTTGGTTTTCAGAACTTTTGAGGAGAAAAACACAATATATATATATATATATATATATATATATATATACATTAGTGCTGTCAAACGATTAAAATATTTAATCGCGATTAATCTCATTTATGTCATAGTTAACTCGCGATTAATCGCAATTTCATTTTTTTCATTTTAATGCTCTTATCAACATGAAAAAGTGGATTGGCTTGCTTTATGCAAATGTTTTATTTTATTGAAAAACAACTGCCAAACAGGGCGGTACAAAATACAATTATAAAGTGCACATTTCAGGTAAACAAGGGTTTACAAAATAAAATTATAAAGTGCACATTTCAGGTAAACAAGGGTTTACAAAATAAAATTATAAAGTGCACATTTCAGGTAAACAAGGGTTTACAAAATAAAATTATAAATGTTTACCTGCACATTTCAGGTAAACAAGGGCTTAAGAGAGAGAGAGCTGTGAACATAGCAGTCAGGCTCTCGAAGGCAATTCGTAGGTCCTGTCGTTGGATGCGATGCGTATTCTATCAGCTAGAGCAGGGGTCAGCAACCTTTCCTATCCAAAGAGCCATTTTGCCCTTTTTTCCACCAAAAAAAAGTGTCTGGGGCCACAAAAGCTATTTGATATCAAAAGCTTATGAAGTTGTATATATAGTTTTATTATATGTACAAAAAACTATAGTTTGTTGTATTTATGAAATTATAGAACAAGAATAAAGACAATTGTTGACATTGTATTGCTATTTTACCTGTTTATAACTATCAAACTCTTAAGAGGAGAAATGTGTCGGCTACATTAAGATCCATTAAAACCACAACTATGCAGACCTTCAGTCCTGTCTATTTTTGTGGCTCATGTGGTAGAGTGTTCGTCCTGTAATCACAAGGTAGCAGGTTCAATACCTGTCATCCTCACGTGAGGTTTACATTTTAAAACGCATATATTTTGCTACGTTTACACTGAGCCTCCTCACTACGGACTTTTAGAGCACCGCAAACGGAGGAGGACGGATCCGTTTTTACGAGGGGACACCTCAGTGTCTCACCAGCTGCCACACAACCAGCAGCAGGAGTGGAGTTTGGAGACGTGATCCACTTCCTGAAAGTATATTTACTGCGGCTCCGGAGCCGCGGGTTGCCGACCCCTGAGCTAGACCCTCGTCCTCCACAACGTTAACAGGCCTACACGCAGTAGCCACCCATTTAGCTATGGCTGCAATAAGTTTGTTCTTCGTTGTGGTGTCCATGTGTTTCTGAAGTCATCCATTCTTGTCTGCTATTCAATTCAATTCAGTTTATTTTATATAGCCCAACATCACAAATACAAGTTTGCCTCGGAGGGCTTTACAATCTGTACACATAACATCACTGTCCCGGGACCTCACATCGGATCAGGAAAAACTCCCCTAAAAAGATAGTAAAAACCCTTTCACAGGGAAAAAAGGGAAGAAACCTGAGGGAGAGCAACAGAGGAGGATCCCTCTCCCCGGATGGACAGAAGCAATAGATGTCATGTGGCCAGAATGAATAGCGTAGTTACAGCACATTCAATGAATATGACAGAAATTATTCATATAATGAGTATTAGGCATGGTCCATTATCCTGATAATCCATGAAGCAGAAGGCGGTAGAGAGGAGGGGGGCATCAGAGGGCCATGGCAGCGGGTAAGACCGGTTCCAGGCCGGTTCCATCAGCAGGGCCATGGCAGCAGGTAGGACCGGTTCCAGGCCGGTTCCATCAGCAGGGCCATGGTAGCAGGTAGGACCGGTTCCAGGCAGCCATGGATCCATGGCAGGACCGGGGGGCAGGACCGGGGGGCAGGACCGGGGGCAGGACCCGGGTCCAGGCAGCCATGAATCCATGGAAAAGGAAAGTAGAGTTAGTAATGTGCATTGAAGGGACAATAGTTTATCCAGATGGAGAGAAAGAGGAGAGGAGGAGTGAAAAAGGAAGAGAAGAGGAGCGAAAGAGGAAGAGAAGAGGAGCTCAGTGTATCCTAAGATGTCCCCCAGCAGTCTAGGCCTATAGCAGCATATCTAGGGGCTGGACCAGGGCAAACCTGAGCCAGCCCTAACTATAAGCCTGAAACAGCCCTAAGTATAAGCGCTATCAAAGAGGAAAGTCTTAAGTCTACTCTTAAATGAGGTGACCGTGTCTGCACCCCGGACTGAAAGTGGAAGCTGATTCCACAGAAGAGGAGCCCGATAACTGAAAGCTCTAGCCCCCAACCTACTTTTTAAAAATGACGAGGGGGCGCAGAGTTAGCATCAGCTGTGTGTTGGCCATCAAGTGGTATTTCAGACTGGATAGGCTACGATGATAGCTCAGTTCACAATGACTAATGGCACATACCACTTTGGTCTTGTCAAGGGAACATCTGACAAATTTTTGAAAGTAAACTTTCCATTCATTAGCGTCTTATCATTCATTTAAACCGTAACGTTAGCCTAGCTTCCAAGCCCAAACGGCGTGCCTATTGTTTTGCTTCCGGTTGAGCTACATCCGGCGTGGTGCTCGCGAGAAAAAAAAATTGAAAAATTAAAATGCGTTAACGCCGTTAATAACGCGCCAATATGACAGCACTAATATATATATATATACATATTGTACCTCCTCCCTTCCCCCTCTGCCTCTTAACCTGCCTAGTCGCTTCTTCTTTCAGTTTTTTAAATTCATTAAATTACTTTATTAAACTAAATGATCCTCCTGCTTTATGTTTTCCAACTTCTAAAGGTTTGACGTTGTGGGACAATGAAACTCTACAAGGGAAAATAACTGAAAGCCTTCAACCCTACAGTCAATTTGAAATTACTGCATCTGACTCCATTGAATCCAAGTCCTCTCTGCTGGATGTTGAAGCTTCTTTGAAGGCCAGTTTCCTCAGTGGACTGATTAAAGTTGAAGGATCTGCCCATTATCTGAATGATCAGAAGAACTTCAAGAATCAGAGCAGAGTGACGTGTGAGTACAAATCCACCACCAACTTCAAACAGTTGTCAGGGATTGACCATGTCACCACAGACACCGACCAAATTAATGTCATTAAGAATAGCTCGGCAACACATGTAGTCACGGGCATCCTCTATGGGGCAAATGCTTTCTTTGTGTTCGACAGTGAGAAGATAGAGGCCAGCAGCGTTCAGGACATCCAGGGCAACATGAAAGCTGTGATCAACAAGATCCCCTCTCTTAGTGTTGAAGCGAGCGCTGGCATCAAGCTGACTGATGAAGAAAAAGCCCTGACTGATAAATGCTCCTGCAAATTCATCGGAGACTTCATCCTTGAAAGTAACCCTGCAACATATGTAGATGCAGTGAAGACCTACGTACAACTTCCACAGCTACTGGGAGAAGATGGAGAGAATTCTGTCCCAATGAAGGTCTGGCTGATGCCACTGAAGAATTTGTGTCCCGAAGCTGCTGAGCTGAAGCGTGAGATCACCTTTGGACTGGTGGAGATAATGCAGGATGCTCTTGAAGATTTGAGTGAAATACGAATGAGATGCAACGATTCTCTGGAAGACGGAGTGGTAGAGGACTTTCTAATTATTCAAGAAGAGTTAGAAACGTTCCAAAAATGGTGTCAGTACTATGCATTGAACCTCCAGCAGACCATGGAGAAGAAACTCCCCTCCATCCGTGAAGGTAAAGAAGATGAGAGCTCAGCAGAAAAAGTCTTTGATGACAGACACAACTCACCATTCAGTCAAGATAAACTGAGCAAGTGGCTGGATGGTAAAGAGAGAGAAATCAACGTCATCAGATCCTGTTTAGATAGGATGGAGGAAATAAAGATCGTCCGAAATCAGTCTGAGCTGGACAGAGAGGTTCTTGCTGAAGACTATGTTCTCTGCTTCGTTTTCACCTCCATGAAAAGAGGGGATACCTTCATTGATGAGATGGCCACCTACTTGGACTCCCGTGAATTAGGGAGTACCAATGAAGACCAGTGGTTCTACTCAGGGGAAGTTATTAACAGAATGAGACATCAAGCCAAAGAATTCAGTTCTGCGGCCAAAGATCCTCAGTATAGTTCCTACCGTTTCCTCGTCACAGTCATTCCAGATGAGGAGCACAAGGGAGCAACTGTCTACTTTTACTATATGGGCGATCTGGTCAATAAAAATTATTTGACACATCATAGACAAAAATAGATCTGATCTGGCGTAAGTTTAAAAATGCATTTGAGTCAAAAATACGCCGTACTAGTTACTGTCTTCCAGAAACCCGTTTGACCATCAGAATTAATGCATTTGTTTTGGTCTCTCCATCAGATATCTGGGATCTCACCCTGGACCCAAAGGCTTCAGATAACGACCTCTCTGTCTGATGGAAACAAGAAAGCAACGAGTGAATCAGCTTTACCCAGCCTTCTATGTTCATGATGAACACAACTATGTCTATCAGTTCAATAAGATCAATGACTTGTTAGATCCTTGGTCTGTTAATAGAGAGATGGGTTTACAAGTAAAGTTTAAACAGTAAAGTAACATCCCATGTTAACTTGAACTTGTTTCATAAATTCCCAAAACTGTTAAAAACCCAAAGAGAGCATGAAAATAGATAACCTTATAAAAGTTACAAAATATGTAATGTTCTGTTCATCAGACTGGTTTGTGCTTCACAATCAGTTTCAACTTTATTTTGAAATCACATTTTAATCATTTTAATGATCGTTATTGCTTTGTCAACACTAATATGTTGACATATACTGTCAAAACTTGCTTAACTTGTTTTAGTGAATATATCATGTTGATTATGTTATGACATAAGGGATAGTGCCTTTGATTAATTTAGCATTTGTTTATTTTCTTCTTTGTGTTGTATTTTTATAAATAGTTATCTTGGCTTAATACTAATTATGTACCTTAATCCGGACCTCAAATTCAACTCAGTGGCCTAAACAGAATCACAAAGTTTAAATTTAAATTGTGTATATTTTGTTTTAAATATAAATAAAGGTTATAGCTATTTTATAGTTTAGTTGTTTTTCACAAATGCATTACATGTATTATAATAATTTTTCCCTATTAGCTTATTTTCTCATTGCACACCTCCTGTGTTCCTCTGTTGCTCTGCCTTCAGCCTGCTGCATGGCACGGCACGGCCGCTGGTTAACAGTGCTCATCCAATCACATTTCACTTCTGTTTCTCTATGGAATTAGAGAGCTGATTAAACTATATGAGAAGGCCTTCTAGCATCTGTTTTGCCACAGGGCCTGACCATTAATGTGTGCTGTGATTGGTCAGTGTGTCAGTATACACTCTGGAACTGAAGCGCACATAAACTGTACAACAGCGTCGCCGCACCGCGATCAGCTGTTAAACTAAACAGACAGTAGGCGTAGATACCAAATCCACGGCCCGCCACTGGTTCAACTAATGAAAACTGGACTTAATAAGCATCTTTACGAGAAAGGAGAAAAATCTGATTCAACATGTCCCAGCCCTTAAGGGTTGGGGCAGGGCTCCCAGCTTTAGTCTGGAAGAAACTTCTCTCAGGAGAAGGGTGCCTGGCAATTCTGTGCAGGAGGACAGAAGAGAGAAGAGGTGTTTATTCACCAGCTCCGGACTTAACGATTTCTCTTAGTTACTTGTAACACTGGAACTGTTTTATTGAATTTGATTGTTGTATGTAAGATACACTTTGAATAAAACTCAGCCTTACCATTTGTAAGGGACTGAAACCAAAACAAGGATTCTGGTTCTTTAAAGCAATTTAAACCCTCTTTCCCTGTCCATCCACCGTGAGATACAGAAGTGACGACTGAATCTACCAAAGAGACTTAAGGTAAGTATCTTTGGGTGAAGACGTTTGCAGTGTTTGTCATAAAGATGAGATGGTGTCAAAAGGTAGAGAGAAGGTATAGACGATATACGTACTCGCTTGATAAGGGTTGAGAGGAGTTACAGCCCACCGCAGGGGACATCGAGCGCAAGCTGTAAAACACCCTCAACAAAACCTATAACTTGTTTTGAAAATAAATAACACAAAAACCTAACGATTTAGCACGGGGCGAGATAAAAGATCGAAGGCGTTATACCAATATCGGATGAGGATTATCATTTCCTCCGGAATCACTAGGATAATAGTCGACGGAGTGCCACCCCTTCCCCTCCTCTTCCCCTGGCAAAGACCACCGTTCACGCTACATGGAGCCCAAGCGTGGGACTCGAGTAACATTACGAACCTCGAGTTAAACTAAAGGACCACAAAACACGACCTAGAAAAGTCTCGTTAAATGGTAAGGAGTAGAAGTTTACGAAACCAATCCCTCAATAAATGAGTACCGGACACGGGGTGACACCTGACCGGTTTTAGGATTAATGGTAAGGGGAACTATGACGCGCTAACTGTTCTATACCGTAGGCAATCATTATACAAATCCGTAGAATTCAACATAAAACAAGGAGAAGGAAGCGGAGGACGTCCCATTATCTGAGGAACCATTACCGCGAGGGTTAAACATTAGTAGGGACTATAAAGAACGACCCAGATAAAACAAAACACCACAAAAAGAAAAGAAAAGAAAAAATGATAACCGCAGAACCCCGAGGAGATTCAGAATTGGACAATAATCGCTGAGCTTAGGAAAAAGAAAAAAAAATTATGAGACACATACATAGCCATACTACGACGATGCACTCTTCAACGAAGAGGTAGACAGGATGGCACAAAATCGAGATGATTATCCACATTCTGTTGGCACAAACATGGAAGTAACTGTGCAAAGCGCGTTGTATAAAGCAATCTGAATTTTCCCTAAAGAATGGGAACAAAATGAACAGATTGTTATACCTAAAAGCGAAGCACAAAGAGTTTTGTTGAACCTCCACCAATCTTTGGGTCACATCGGTTTAGAGAGAATGAGACTGTTCCTCAAATACCGTTAAATAACCTTTCATAAATTAAAACAGAATTGTATTATTATGAAAAGACAATGCGAAGATTGCGCGTTAAAAGGCGACATACCACGCGTAAAATTTGATATGAGACCCATTCAAACTCATAAAACTGGAGAACACCTTTCAGCTGATGGAATGGGACCTTTAAGGACTCACGGACTTTGAGGTGCGCTACCTCGAAGTGAGGGTTTAGTTCTGTCCCATTGTCACATCGTGGAGTGTTTGAGTCTCTGGCAGACATTTTGAGTCCTTTTGAGTCCATAAATCAGCATTAGATGCAGACTTTGCCCAAGGGAATTACCCATAATCCATAGCAATGTGATGTTAAACCAATGGAAGAATGGAGACGTAAAAAAAGAAGGTAAACAAAGAGGCACAAGGGAGTTCAGCCCCATAAATTTGAAATGCCGTCTCATCTCGTGAGGAAAGAGCCTGGAAGACGTTCAAATTAGGGAGTTAAAAGTATAAAATAAATACCCACAATTAGACAATATTTGTTTAATGTAGTCATGGTCACGTGATATGTTGCAGCATATACCTGGCTGTACCATTCATATATTTTTCTTTCTTCATGAACTTTACAATGCTCTGGAGTTATTGGACATGTTTGAGTCCTAAATCCTAAACTGTGCAGACTATCAAAGCCTGCATTGGGTGACTCAGGGATCATGCAGCAGCTGATCAGGGACATATACACCCGCTTACCTGTCGTTAAGTTAGAAAGTACTACCTGTCGTTAAGTATGCAGACTTCTTGTGACTCTGTGTAACTGTGGCTCTTCTTGCAAGAATAAATGATTCCATAGACAAGTTCTGGGTTTATGATATTCCTCATTTCAGCTTAAAAAGACTCAACAGCGGGTTAGAATAATATTTGCTGCCACAAACAGGATTTATTGAGAGATCACCAGGAGCCAACAGCTGACGGTGACTTGATCCTCCAGGGAGAAAATTCCTCCTGCCCCTACCTCCATGAAAGATATTGAGAGATGAGATGAACGATCCCAGGCGGCTCCTGATCGTCTTCACTGGAATCCTGATGGACCTGTTTTGGGACCAGTAACGGAAATAATTTAAACTCAGTGAGTCGCTGACATTTTGAATACCGATCCAGAACAACTATATTGTATTTTTTATATTGCACACTTATATTTTCATTTCATTTTGGTGGATAACGATGGATGTTGGCTGATTAGTGTTTGTTTCTGAACGGAGATGACCATGGGTCAGAAGTAGAAGTAGACACATAGAAAAAAATATAATATAATAATACATTATATTCATACATATTGTAACGTATCCAGGAAGAGGGGAGGAAGAGGGGGGGGGGGGGGGATTAGGGGGGAACAGGTTCTGCACCGGTGGTCACTCCTCAGCTGTTATCCCAGTGATCCCGGATGAATAGTCATTTACTTCGTCTGTAGTTTACTATTGCCTATTTTGAACACCAGGGTTCGACCAGGGTTCTTACCTTAAGGTCCTCTGGACGCGTCGGTCGTCACCTCAGTATCACACTTGTTCAGGACAGGGGAAGAAGTTTACATTTCTAAAGAACAGGGCCCTGTTTCTCGTACCTGGTTAAACAAAGTCAAGCAAATGTCCTAATCTCCATCTTAAATTAGCGAGATGATTGACATCAGGCTATCTGGGTTTCTTCACGGCTGATCCGCGCTGAAACGGTCTCGTTAATTCTAGCCAGACGTCAATCCTCTGGATAAATGCGCGTGTCCGTTCCTCTTCAGAAGGGATAATAATGGAGCACTGACACCACGATGTTCTAACAGTACAATAGCAAATAAACTCAGAGGAACCTCTTTTTATTTCTCCGATGAGAAGCAGGAGATGATCATGAAGACGTATGAGGAAGTCAATACCTTAATCATTCACAGCAAACGCGTTGTGAATATTCACAACGCGTGTGCAACGTTGTCGGTGTGAACGCAGCTTAACTCCGCCCTGCGAGACATAAGCGCCGCAAATATATCAGACAAGTTAAATGCGTCAGTGTTGGGAAAATGTATCGGCAAATTGTGGCCAGCTTATCCAGTGAATTTCAGTTAGCCTGCCCTGGAGCAGGTTTACATTTGTGGATGTGTTGCTATGGTGATTGATCTCAACTTGCTTCGAGAAACCACAAAGCCAGACCAATGTCATCTTATCCTGACAATTAGCCCACCAACTCAGTATACCAGGTACGAGGAACAGGGCCCAGGAGTCTTTAGTTGTTTAGTTCCAGCTTACAAAATTTGAAGACTGTGTTTTCATTCCAGTTTTATACTTATTTTTTCTTTTCATATATAAATCACCAAGACGTTCAATTCAGTGAAACAGATATAGTGTCACACAAAAGGTTAGTAGTGTTTAGGGATCTTCTACATGTGTAGTTCCCATCTCAAGCGTTATCCTCCGTAGGTAGAGGAGACTTGTAAATCAAGTCTTAATCCTCTGTCTATGAAGGCACTTGTCCGTCAAGTCTTATCCTTTTTTTCCGCCGCCGCACCGGGGGGCCGCGGTGGTACCAGGTCTCCATGGTCAAATGGGCACTTTGGGCTGTACAGGTACAATTAAGATGTTGGATGTGTGTACCAGACGCCATTGTCTGATTGATCACCTCCGCAAATTCCTGTACGCTGGCACCGCCCTCGTGGGTAGGGGAGGGTGGAGCTGCACTGTGATTGGTTGAAAATGAGGGCGACATCTGATTGGCTACGGATGGGTCCATATTGAAAAAAAAGCATTTGCGTGTGTGTATATATGTATAAGTATTCATCGGGGGCCAATAAAAAGACATTACCAGGTAATTCTCTCCTGGTGGAAAGCAATGCTAACATTAGCAAGCTAGGCTAACTAGCTTCCCCTTTCCAAGCTATCTTCTTGTGTTGTGTTCTTTGCATTGAAATATATGGATGTGTTAGAGATCCAAAGGAGACCTTCTTTGTACCTTTGCTACAAGCGTTTAATATAAAGGAAACAAAGCAGCACACAGTGGTGAAGTCAGGTCTCCACTTTATTGAATTTCTGCTCCAGAAGAGAGTAAACATGTCCAACAGGTGTTACTGTGTCTCTGCAATCTGACATTAGTTCACTTCTATAAACATCATCAATGTTTGCAACAAAATGATGTCAACACTGACTCTTTTTACATCAACTATGCGTTATATTCCAACATACATGTCTTAAAAAGCAATTGTGTATTATTATAAGCTCTGAATCACAAGTATACGTAATTAGAAAAGAGTTAACAATATATCTGTTGTACCAAGTGAAGTGGAAACTTTACTGGAGCTCCATAAACATCAGTGTAATTAACATCTGATTAAGCCAAGATAACTATTTAAAAAATACAACACAAAGAAGAAAAGAAACAAAAGCTAAATGAATCAAAGGCACTTTCCCTTATGTCATAACATAATCAACATGATATAATCACTAAAACAAGCTATGCAAGTTTTGACATGAGCTTTGATAGTATATGTCAACATATTAGTGTTGACAAAGCAATAATGATCAGGAATAAGAATATAATTAAAATGATTAAATTGTGATTTAAAATTAAGTTGAAACTGATTGTGAAGCACAAACCAGTCTGATGAACAGAACATTACATATCTTGTAACTTTTATAAGGTCATCTATGTTCATCCTCGCTTTGGGTTTTTTATATTTTTGTGAATTTATGAAACAAGGTCAAGTTAACATGGGATGTTACTTTACTGTTTAAACTTTACTTGTAAACCCATCTCTCTATTAACAGACCAAGGATCTAACAAGTCATTGATCTTATTGAACTGATAGACATAGTTGTGTTCATCATGAACATAGAAGGCTGGGTAAAGCTGATTCACTCGTTGCTTTCTTGTTTCCATCAGACAGAGAGGTCGTTATCTGCAGCCTTTGGGTCCAGGGTGAGATCCCAGATATCTGATGGAGAGACCAAAACAAATGCATTAATTCTGATGGTCAAACGGGTTTCTGGAAGACAGTAAGTAGGACAGCGTATTTTTGACTGAAAAACATTTTTAAACTTACGCCAGATCCGATCTCTTTTGTCTATTATTCGTAAAACACATCTTCAGTGAGGTGAATGCCCCTCTCGTAATTGTAGACAGTTGCTCCTTTGTACTTCTCATTTGGAATGACTGTGATGAGGAATTGGCCGAGAAAATACTCAGGACTTTTGGACGCAGAAATGAATTTTTCGGCTTGTTCTGTCATTCTCATAAAAACTTCCTCTGAGTAGAACCACTGGTCTTCATTGGTACTCCCTAATTCAGGGGAGTCCAAGTAGGTGGCCATCTCATCAAGGAAGGTATCCCCTCTTTTCATGGAGGTGAAAACGAAGCAGAAAATTAACTTTCCAGTAAGAACCTCTCTGTCCAGCTCAGACTTATTTCGGACGATCTTTGCTCCCTCCATCATATCTACAAGGGATCTGATGACGTTGATTTCTCTCTCTTTACCATCCAGCCACTTGCTCAGTTTATCTTGACTGAATGGTGAGTTGTGTCTGTCTTCAAAGACTTTTTCTGCTGAGCTCTCATCTTCTTTACCTTCACGGATGGAGGGGAGTTTCTTCTTCATGGTCTGCTGGAGGTTAGATGCATAGTACTGACACAACTTTTGGAAGGTTTCTAACTCTTCTTGAAGAATTAGAAAGTCCTCTACCACTCCACTTTGCAGAGAATCGTTGCATCTCATTCGTATTTCCCTCAAATCTTCAAGAGCATCCTGCATCTTCCTCACCAGTCCAACGCTGATCTCACTCTTCATCTCAGCAGCTTCAGGATACAAATTCTTCAGTGGCATCAGCCAGACCTTCACTGGGACAGAATTCTCTCCCTTTTCTCCCATTAGCTGTGGAAGTTGTACGTAGGTCTTCACTGCATCTACATATGTTGCAGGGTTGCTTTCAAGGATGAAGTCTCCGATGAATTTGCAGGAGCATTTATCAGTCAGGGCTTTTTCTTCATCAGTCAGCTTGATGCCAACCTTCCCCCCAACACTAAGTGAGGGGATCTTGTTGATCACAGCTTTCATGTTGCCCTGGATCTCCTGAACGCTGCTGGCCTCTATCTTCTCACTGTCGAACACAAAGAAAGCATTTGCCCCATAGAGGATGCCCGTGACTACATGTGTTGCCGAGCTATTCTTAATGATATTAATTTGGTCGGTGTCTGTGGTGAGATGGTCAATCCCTGACAACTGTTTGAAGTTGGTGTTGGATTTGTACTGACATGTCACTCTGCTCTGATTCTTGAAGTTCTTCTGATCATTCAGATACTTGGCAGATCCTTCAACTTTAATCAGTCCACAAAGGAAACTGGCCTTCAGAGAAGCTTCAACATCCAGCAGAGAGGACTTGGATTCAATGGTGTCAGATGTAGTAATTTCAAATTCACTGTAGGGTTGAACTTCTTCAGTTATCTTCCCCTGTAGAGTTTTATTGTCCCACAACGTCACACCTTTAGAAGATGAAAAAAAACGTAAAGCAGGAGGATCATTTAGTTTAATCAAGTAATTTAATCAATTTAAAAAACAGAAAGAAGAAGCGACTAGGCAGGTTAAGAGGCAGAGGAGGAAAAAGGATATATATATATTAGGGCTGGGCACGTTAACGCAGCAAACTATTAACGGCGTTAATTATTTGATCATGCCTTAACTCGTTGTTGTTGTTTTTTGCATTGGGAGGGGCTTACTGCCGCCGCACACAGGTGCTGCACTTTAAATCTCTCCCAGACACCGCAGTTCAGACCTGGGCATCTTACGGCTCTCTCAGTCCGGCCCGCGTGAGGTCAATCAAAAAAGAAAAAGAAATAAATAAGATGCACGCCATAAATGCAATACAACAGCACTGCTTTTACTTTGAAGGCGATTTACGTATGCGCGCGCGCTTCCGCAGCCTCACCGATCGGCTTGTTGCCAACAGACTGAAGCACGTCTTGTTCTGTAGTTTCTGTCCTCAGCGAGCAGCGGGTGCTGCCGTGAGCCGCTCCGCCTCACAGATCGCTCCAGAGTGAACATTAATCGCGCAAAGCCGCCGCTGAGATACCTGACAGCTGTCTTTCACACCTCCACCTCATTCAACCAGACTTCATGCTCTTGTTTAAGACAACACATACTGGACTTTTCTCACTGAGTAAGAAAAACTGAACTGAACAAGATCAAAAGCACTGATTGCTTTTGTATGAACCTTATCTTTAAGGTAAGCAACAAACTGAACATGACAAAAGAAGGAGTGGCTTGTCCCTCACAGGGACCCTTACTACTGAACATGACAAAAGAAGGAGTGGCTTGTCCCTCACAGGGACCCTTACTACTGAACATGACAAAAGAAGGAGGGGCTTGTCCCTCACAGGAACCCTTACTACTGAACATGACAAAAGAAGGAGGGGCTTGTCCCTAACAGGGACCCTTACTACTGAACATGACAAAAGAAGGAGGGGCTTGTCCCTAACAGGGACCCTTACTACTGAACATGACAAAAGAAGGAGTGGCTTGTCCCTCACAGGGACCCTTACTACTGAACATGACAAAAGAAGGAGGGGCTTGTCCCTCACAGGAACCCTTACTACTGAACATGACAAAAGAAGGAGGGGCTTGTCCCTAACAGGGACCCTTACTACTGAACATGACAAAAGAAGGAGGGGCTTGTCCCTAACAGGGACCCTTACTACTGAACATGACAAAAGAAGGAGTGGCTTGTCCCTCACAGGGACCCTTACTACTGAACATGACAAAAGAAGGAGGGGCTTGTCCCTCACAGGGACCCTTACTACTGAACATGACAAAAGAAGGAGGGGCTTGTCCCTCACAGGGACCCTTACTACTGAACATGACAAAAGAAGGAGTGGCTTGTCCCTCACAGGGACCCTTACTACTGAACATGACAAAAGAAGGAGTGGCTTGTCCCTCACAGGGACCCTTACTACTGAACATGACAAAAGAAGGAGTGGCTTGTCCCTCACAGGGACCCTTACTACTGAACATGACAAAAGAAGGAGTGGCTTGTCCCTCACAGGGACCCTTACTACTGAACATGACAAAAGAAGGAGTGGCTTGTCCCTCACAGGGACCCTTACTACTGAACATGACAAAAGAAGGAGTGGCTTGTCCCTCACAGGGACCCTTACTACTGAACATGACAAAAGAAGGAGTGGCTTGTCCCTCACAGGGACCCTTACTACTGAACATGACAAAAGAAGGAGTGGCTTGTCCCTAACAGGGACCCTTACTACTGAACATGACAAAAGAAGGAGGGGCTTGTCCCTCACAGGGACCCTTACTACTGAACATGACAAAAGAAGGAGGGGCTTGTCCCTCACAGGAACCCTTACTACTGAACATGACAAAAGAAGGAGGGGCTTGTCCCTAACAGGGACCCTTACTACTGAACATGACAAAAGAAGGAGGGGCTTGTCCCTAACAGGGACCCTTACTACTGAACATGACAAAAGAAGGAGTGGCTTGTCCCTCACAGGGACCCTTACTACTGAACATGACAAAAGAAGGAGGGGCTTGTCCCTCACAGGGACCCTTACTACTGAACATGACAAAAGAAGGAGGGGCTTGTCCCTCACAGGGACCCTTACTACTGAACATGACAAAAGAAGGAGTGGCTTGTCCCTCACAGGGACCCTTACTACTGAACATGACAAAAGAAGGAGTGGCTTGTCCCTCACAGGGACCCTTACTACTGAACATGACAAAAGAAGGAGTGGCTTGTCCCTCACAGGGACCCTTACTACTGAACATGACAAAAGAAGGAGGGGCTTGTCCCTCACAGGAACCCTTACTACTGAACATGACAAAAGAAGGAGGGGCTTGTCCCTAACAGGGACCCTTACTACTGAACATGACAAAAGAAGGAGGGGCTTGTCCCTAACAGGGACCCTTACTACTGAACATGACAAAAGAAGGAGTGGCTTGTCCCTCACAGGGACCCTTACTACTGAACATGACAAAAGAAGGAGGGGCTTGTCCCTCACAGGGACCCTTACTACTGAACATGACAAAAGAAGGAGGGGCTTGTCCCTCACAGGGACCCTTACTACTGAACATGACAAAAGAAGGAGTGGCTTGTCCCTCACAGGGACCCTTACTACTGAACATGACAAAAGAAGGAGTGGCTTGTCCCTCACAGGGACCCTTACTACTGAACATGACAAAAGAAGGAGTGGCTTGTCCCTCACAGGGACCCTTACTACTGAACATGACAAAAGAAGGAGTGGCTTGTCCCTCACAGGGACCCTTACTACTGAACATGACAAAAGAAGGAGTGGCTTGTCCCTCACAGGGACCCTTACTACTGAACATGACAAAAGAAGGAGTGGCTTGTCCCTCACAGGGACCCTTACTACTGAACATGACAAAAGAAGGAGTGGCTTGTCCCTCACAGGGACCCTTACTACTGAACATGACAAAAGAAGGAGTGGCTTGTCCCTAACAGGGACCCTTACTACTGAACATGACAAAAGAAGGAGGGGCTTGTCCCTCACAGGGACCCTTACTACTGAACATGACAAAAGAAGGAGGGGCTTGTCCCTCACAGGAACCCTTACTACTGAACATGACAAAAGAAGGAGGGGCTTGTCCCTAACAGGGACCCTTACTACTGAACATGACAAAAGAAGGAGGGGCTTGTCCCTAACAGGGACCCTTACTACTGAACATGACAAAAGAAGGAGTGGCTTGTCCCTCACAGGGACCCTTACTACTGAACATGACAAAAGAAGGAGGGGCTTGTCCCTCACAGGGACCCTTACTACTGAACATGACAAAAGAAGGAGGGGCTTGTCCCTCACAGGGACCCTTACTACTGAACATGACAAAAGAAGGAGTGGCTTGTCCCTCACAGGGACCCTTACTACTGAACATGACAAAAGAAGGAGTGGCTTGTCCCTCACAGGGACCCTTACTACTGAACATGACAAAAGAAGGAGTGGCTTGTCCCTCACAGGGACCCTTACTACTGAACATGACAAAAGAAGGAGTGGCTTGTCCCTCACAGGGACCCTTACTACTGAACATGACAAAAGAAGGAGTGGCTTGTCCCTCACAGGGACCCTTACTACTGAACATGACAAAAGAAGGAGTGGCTTGTCCCTCACAGGGACCCTTACTACTGAACATGACAAAAGAAGGAGTGGCTTGTCCCTCACAGGGACCCTTACTACTGAACATGACAAAAGAAGGAGTGGCTTGTCCCTAACAGGGACCCTTACTACTGAACATGACAAAAGAAGGAGGGGCTTGTCCCTAACAGGGACCCTTACTACTGAACATGACAAAAGAAGGAGTGGCTTGTCCCTCACAGGGACCCTTACTACTGAACATGACAAAAGAAGGAGTGGCTTGTCCCTAACAGGGACCCTTACTACTGAACATGACAAAAGAAGGAGTGGCTTGTCCCTAACAGGGACCCTTACTACTGAACATAACAAAAGAAGGAGGGGCTTGTCCCTAACAGGGACCCTTACTACTGAACATGACAAAAGAAGGAGGGGCTTGTCCCTCACACGGACCCTTACTACTGAACATGACAAAAGAAGGAGTGGCTTGTCCCTCACAGGGACCCTTACTACTGAACATGACAAAAGAAGGAGGGGCTTGTCCCTCACAGGGACCCTTACTACTGAACATGACAAAAGAAGGAGGGGCTTGTCCCTCACAGGGACCCTTACTACTGAACATGACAAAAGAAGGAGGGGCTTGTCCCTCACAGGGACCCTTACTACTGAACATGACAAAAGGAGGAGGGGCTTGTCCCTCACAGGGACCCTTACTACTGAACATGACAAAAGAAGGAGGGGCTTGTCCCTCACAGGGACCCTTACTACTGAACATGACAAAAGAAGGAGTGGCTTGTCCCTCACAGGGACCCTTACTACTGAACATGACAAAAGAAGGAGGGTCTTGTCCCTCACAGGGACCCTTACTACTGAACATGACAAAAGAAGGAGTGGCTTGTCCCTCACAGGGACCCTTACTACTGAACATGACAAAAGAAGGAGTGGCTTGTCCCTCACAGGGACCCTTACTACTGAACATGACAAAAGAAGGAGGGGCTTGTCCCTCACAGGGACCCTTACTACTGAACATGACAAAAGAAGGAGGGGCTTGTCCCTCACAGGGACCCTTACTACTGAACATGACAAAAGAAGGAGGGGCTGTTTATGTTGTTCCCTGATAAAAGACAAATGTTTTTCTTCAGCATGATATTAAGCTGTTTCACATGAGAATAAAATAGTCTATAACATCTGAAAATAAATACAATATTTAATTGAATGACCAGTCATATAGAAGCATAAACTTCATTATTGAATTTGGCGCATAATGTGATTAATCAGTTAAATTTTTTCAACTTTGCCCAGCCCTAATATATATATATATATATATATATATATATACATATATATGTATATATATATATATATATATATATATATATATATATATATATATATATATATATATATATACATATATATGTATATTATTATTATTATTATTATTATTATTATTATTGCGGTCCATAATCCAAGAAACACTGACAAATTCAACAAGAATAACAACAATTAAAATATCTTATTTATCACAGCATAATATATCAGATACTACTACAACATGCTTCACTAACATCTTTAACTAATTAATGTTCACAACTATGTTCTGGAATTACAAAGCATTCACTAATTATTTTAATATTGAATAAGAATGTTAAAAAGGTGAGGATTAAATGGGGAAATTATTTCAAAGTTCTTTAAGCAAAGCCGTGCTGGGCAGACCTATTTAGAAATATTTGTATTAAGAATGCAATCTAATGTATTCTCAGACTTACCTGGGATCAGTTCATCTCTCCGAGCATCGTAGAGCATTCCTAGAGTGAAAGGTCGACCCAGGGCAGCAACTTTGAGATCTGAGGCCATTTCTCCAACCTGATGGGAAAAGTGACCCCACAGCCTTCAGTACTTCATTTACACTATTTCCCTGTGGACACCAGCCTGACAGTGATAGTTTCACAAAGACTGGAGATCAGTAAACTCTACATCTCCATGTGTTCCTGTCACCCTCTGTCTCTGTCCACAGTCTGTCCTCACCTGGTGAAGTTGTGTAGATCAGCTGAGTTGTGTGAGCGTCCTCTCTTCCAGTGTGATGATCTGAGATGTCGTCAGATTACTTATATCCTGTCAGATCGTCTCTTCTGCTGACTCCTCCCACGACCCGCCTCCACCCATGATGACAACCAAGTGAAGACACACCTAACAGAAGGTAAAGATCTTTTCATGATGAGTTCATTTCTGTGGAACAAATACTTGACAATGTTCCAATATCAACAGTGCTGTGTGTGTGTGTGTGTGTGTGTGTGTGTGTGTGTGTGTGTGTGTGTGTGTGTGTGTGTGTGTGTGTGTGTGTGTGTGTATATAAGCTGGTACAACATGTGAATCAAGTATAATTCAAAATAATGACAGAGAACTGCTCCTTAAAACTATAGCAGAGTGTATTTATCTTAACGATACTGATTAACACCAATATTATTATAAATCATCAAACATCTGTTATACAACTACAAGCATACGACCTAAAAGCAATAAGCAGTCACGTGTGTGTGTGTGTGTGTGTGTGTGTGTGTGTGTGTGTGTGTGTGTGTGTGTGTGTGTGTGTGTGTGTGTGTGTGTGTGTGTGTGTGTGTGTGTGTGTGTGCTTGCATGTGCCTGTGTGTGTATAGTCTGTTAGAACAGGTGAATCAAGTATTTGTTCCAGAGTAATTAACTTGTCATGATAAGATGTACGATTGCATTCTTTTAGCTGTTTTCAAACGGAGGACGGAGCCTCAGTGTCTCATGAGCTGACACAGAACCAGCAGCAGCAGTGGAGTTTGGAGACGTGATCCACTTCCTGAAAG
This sequence comes from Myoxocephalus aenaeus, assembly GCA_038501785.1. Taxonomy (NCBI): domain Eukaryota; kingdom Metazoa; phylum Chordata; class Actinopteri; order Perciformes; family Cottidae; genus Myoxocephalus; species Myoxocephalus aenaeus. The sequence goes on along the minus strand of JBAMJR010000149.1, from coordinate 609,401 downwards.
TATATCTACTTTACTCAGTTTGCTGCTCTAGTGAGGAGGACGCTCAGTGTAAACGTAGCAAAAGATATGCGTTTAAAATGTAAAACTCACTGAAGAGGACGGGTATTGAACCTGCTAACTTGCAGTTACAGGGCAAACAATCTACCGCATGAGCCACGTACATAGATAGTACTGAAGGTCTGCATATTTGTGTTTTTAATTAACCTTAATGTAGCCGACACATGACTATTTTGTGTTTGATAGTTATAAACAGGTAAAATAGCAACAATGTAAAAAAATGTCTTTATTCTTGTTCTATAATTTCATAAATACAACAAACTATAGTTTTTTGGATATATAATATGGCTATATATAAAACTTCAGAAGCTGTGATATCAAATAATTTTTGCGGCTCGAGACAATTTTTTTTTTATGGAAAAAGGTCAAAATGGCTCTTTGGATAGGAAAGGTTGCTGACCCCTGCACTAGCTGGTTAGCCCCTAGCTGGTTAGCTCCTAGCTGGTTAGCCCCTAGCTGGTTAGCCGCTAGCTGGTTAGCCCCTAGCTGGTTAGCCCCTATCTGGTTAGCCCCTAGCTGGTTAGCCGCTAGCTGGTTAGCCCCTAGCTGGTTAGCCCCTAGCTGGTTAGCCGCTAGCTGGTTAGCCCCTATCTGGTTAGCCCTTAGCTGGTTAGCCGCTAGCTGGTTAGCCCCTAGCTGGTTAGCCCCTAGCTGGTTAGCCGCTAGCTGGTTAGCCCCTATCTGGTTAGCCCCTAGCTGGTTAGCCCCTATCTGGTTAGCCCCTATCTGGTTAGCCCCTATCTGGTTAAACCCTAGCTGGTTAGCCCCTATCTGGTTAGCCCCTATCTGGTTAGCCCCTAGCTGGTTAGCCCCTATCTGGTTAGCCCCTATCTGGTTAAACCCTAGCTGGTTAGCCGCTAGCTGGTTAGCCGCTACAACCCGACGGCAATGACCTCATTTCTCCGACCATGCTTCCAACACGGCTCTCTGTCCTCGTTGTAGTTGCTCCTCCACGCCAATCACAACCCTGGGCTCGAACGAACAATATCACACCTCTCCTCCTCCGGCCACCTGAACTCTAGCTCCACCTCCCTCTTTATCTTCCCCCGCCTCCCCCTTGTTCTGATTGCCCCCCACATTCAATACCCGACGATGTCTCCTGTCCGGGTCAGCGGCGCCCTTTCCAGGACCCGCCCACCGACTGCAAGAAGGCCGGATACAAGGAATTGCTGTTGGGTGCAAAAGCACATCAAACTGTCAGAGTTCTCTTCTCATGAAAACAGCTAAAAGAATGCAATCGTACATCTTATTATGACAAGTTAATTACTCTGGAACAAATACTTGATTCACCTGTTCTAACAGACTATACACACACAGGCACATGCAAGCACACACACACACACACACACACACACACACACAGGCACACACACACACACCCTCACACTCCTCAACACGTGACTGCTTATTGCTTTTAGGTCGTATGCTTGTAGTTGTATAACAGATGTTTGATGATTTATAATAATATTGGTGTTAATCAGTATCGTTAAGATAAATAAACTCTGCTATAGTTTTAAGGAGCAGTTCTCTTGATTCACATGTTGTACCAGATTATACACACACACACACACACACACACACACACACACACACAACCTGAAAGTGTGAATCGTCTAAGATATTACAACAGCTCAGTGCGGCGGTCAGGCAAGTATTGATAACACTGCAGATAATTATCACTGAACCCGTGTGACACACCTTCCTCTCTTCTGTTCCCTCTCTTCTGTTCCCTCTCTTCTGTTCCCTCTCCTCTTCCCTCTCTTCTGTTCCCTCTCTTCTGTTCCCTTTCTTCTGTTCCCTCTCCTCTTCCCTCTCTTCTGGTTCCCTCTCCTCTTCCCTCTCCTCTTCCCTCTCTCCTCTTCCCTCTCCTCTTCCCTCTCTCCTCTTCCCTCTCTCCTCTTCCCTCTCTCCTCTTCCCTCTCCTCTTCCCTCTCCTCTTCCCTCTCTCCTCTTCCCTCTCTCCTCTTCCCTCTCCTCTTCCCTCTCTCCTCTTCCCTCTCTCCTCTTCCCTCTCTTCTGTTCCCTCTCCTCTTCCCTCTCTCCTCTTCCCTCTCTTCGGTTCCCTGTCTCCTCTTCCCTCTCCTCTTCCCTCTCTCCTCTTCCTTCTCTCCTCTTCCCTCTCTTCTGTTCCCTCTCTTCTGTTCCCTCTCCTCTTCCCTCTCTTCTGTTCCCTCTCTTCTGTTCCCTCTCTTCTGTTCCCTCTCTCCTCTTCCCTCTCTTCTGTTCCCTCTCTCCTCTTCCCTCTCTTCTGTTCCCTCTCTTCTGTTCCCTCTCTTCTGTTCCCTCTCTTCTGTTCCCTCTCCTCTTCCCTCTCTTCTGTTCCCTCTCTCCTCTTCCCTCTCTCCTCTTCCCTCTCTTCCCTTCCCTCTCCTCTTCCCTCTCTTCTGTTCCCTCTCTTCTCTTCCCTCTCTTCTGTTCCCTCTCTTCTGTTCCCTCTCTTCTGTTCCCTCTCTTCTGTTCCCTCTCTTCTGTTCCCTCTCTTCTGTTCCCTCTCTCCTCTTCCCTCTCTTCTGTTCCCTCTCTCCTCTTCCCTCTCTTCTGTTCCCTCTCTTCTGTTCCCTCTCTTCTGTTCCCTCTCTCCTCTTCCCTCTCTTCTCTTCCCTCTCTCCTCTTCCCTCTCTTCTGTTCCCTCTCTCCTCTTCCCTCTCTTCTGTTCCCTATCCTCTTCCCTCTCTCCTCTTCCCTCTCTCCTCTTCCCTCTCTCCTCTTCCCTCTCTCCTCTTCCCTCTCTCCTCTTCCCTCTCTCCTCTTCCCTCTCTTCTGTTCCCTCTCCTCTTCCCTCTCTTATGTTCCCTCTCTCCTCTTCCCTCTCTCCTCTTCCCTCTCTCCTCTTCCCTCTCTCCTCTTCCCTCTCTTCTGTTCCCTCTCCTCTTCCCTCTCTCCTCTTCCCTCTCTTCTGTTCCCTCTCCTCTTCCCTCTCTCCTCTTCCCTCTCTTCTGTTCCCTCTCCTCTTCCCTCTCTCCTCTTCCCTCTCTTCTGTTCCCTCTCTACCAGATTATACACACACACACACACGCACACACACACACACACACACACACACACACACACACACACACACACACACACACACACACACACAAGATCAGGGAGGGGAAAGATGTGTACAGGACGAGGATGGAGGACCAGCTGCAACAGAAGAACACCGTCGGTGTCTGGAAGGGCCTCAAGGCCATTTCTGGGTTCAAGGGGCCCAACCAACAGCCTGAGGGGGACCAACAGTGGGTGAATGATCTGAATTTATTTTTTAATAGATTTGACCAGCCAGCCACCCCTCCCCCCACCCAGACCTCCCTGTTGCTGCAACCCCCATCATCTGCACCCCCTGTGGATTACTGCCCCCCCTCTTCCTCCACCTCCCCATCTTCCACAGCACTCGGCTCCCCTTCACACCTCCCATACTCAGCACTCTACAACCAGCAACCCACTCCAACACCTCACAGCACCCCACCCCCCAGCGTGTCCCTTAACCAGGTGAGGAAGGAACTGAGGAGGATCAAGGTGAGGAAGGCCACGGCTCCAGACGGCATCAGCTCAAGGCTCCTCAAATCCTGCGCAGACCAGCTGTGCGGGATAGCGGAGCACATCTTCAACTTGAGCTTGAGGCTGGGGAAAGTACCACAACTATGGAAGACGTCCTGCGTGGTACCGGTACCAAAGACCCCGCGGCCCAAGGACCTCAACAGCTACCGGCCGGTGGCGTTGACAGCCCACCTGATGAAGACCCTGGAGAGGCTGGTCCTTGCCCATCTCCGCCCTCTGGTGAGTTCATCCCTGGACCCACTTCAGTCTGGCATCGGGGTGGACGACGCCGTCATCTTCCTGCTGCAGAGATGCCTCTCTCACCTGGAAAAGGCTGGAAGCACTGTGAGAGTCATGTTCTACGACTTCTCCAGTGCCTTCAACACCATCCAGCCTTTACTTCTGAGGGACCAGCTGGAGCAGACCGGGGTGGACCACCACCTGACTGCATGGATCCTGGACTACCTCACCAACCGTCCACAGTATGTGCGGATACAGAGTGTGAGTCAGACCGGGTGTCCTGCAGCACGGGGGCCCCACAGGGAACCGTTCTGGCTCCATTCCTCTTCTCCATTTACACATCGGACTTCAACCACAACTCTGCCAACTGCCACCTGCAAAAGTTCTCTGACGACTCTGCAATCGTCGGCCTCATTTCCGCAGACGATGACAGGGAATACAGAGAACTGAACCAGGACTTTTTAGGATGGTGCCAGCGGAACCGCCTCCAGATAAACTCCAGTAAGACCAAGGAGCTGGTGGTGGACTTCCGCCGGGGTAAACGCTCTCCTCCGGTACCGGTGAGCATCCAGGGACTGGACATTGAGATCGTTAAATCTTATAAGTACCTGGGTGTCCACTTGAACAACAAACTGGACTGGTCCGACCACGTACACGCACTTTATAAAAAGGGACAGAGCAGACTCTTTCTGCTGAGGAGACTGAGGTCTTTTGGGGTGCAGGGAGCACTCCTGAAGACCTTCTTTGACTCTGTGGTGGCATCAGCCATCTTTTATGGAGTGGTCTTCTGGAGCAGCAGCATCACAGCAGCTGACAGGAGGAGACTGGACAAGCTGGTAAAGAAGGCCAGCAGCGTGCTGGGGCGTCCTCTGGATACCGTGGAGGTGGTGGGGGACAGGAGGATGATGAGTAAGCTCTCGTCCATGATAAGCCACGCCTCCCACCCCATGCAGGACACTCTAGCAGCGCTGCACAGCTCCTTCAGTCACCGGCTGATTCTTCCCCGGTGTCTGAGGGAGAGGAACCGCTGCGGTCAGGCTGCACAACCAGCTGAGCTCCCAGTAGAGTAGACAACTCTGACAACTGAACACTTTACTTCACTTTACTTTATCACTCACCTGGTGCAATATTATTATGTATATTACGTGTATTTACGTGCAATACGTTTAAGTACTTTCTATTCAGTCTGTATATTAATATTCTTCTCTACTGTTTTACTGCTTATATTTATTTATATTACTTGTTTCTATTGTATTATTGTATTATTCTTTTATTCACTTGTGAGCAAGGCTGCTGTAATCCTGTAATTTCCCCACTGCGGGACTAATAAAGGATTATCTTATCTTATCTTACACACACACAACACTGTTCATATTGGAACATTGTCAAGTATTTGTTCCACAGAACTGAACTTATCATGAAAAGATCTTTACCTTCTATTAGTTGTGTCAATTGGTTGTCATCATGGGTGGAGGCGGGTCATTGGAGGAGTCAGCAGAAGAGACGATCTGACAGGATATAAGTAATCTGACGACATCTCAGATCATCACACTGGAAGAGAGGACGCTCACACAACTCAGCTGATCTACACAACTTCACCAGGTGAGGACAGACTGTGGACAGAGACAGAGGGTGACAGGAACAGATGGAGATGTAGAGTTTACTGATCTCCAGTCTGTGTAAAACTGTCAGTCAGGCTGGTTGGTGTGCACAGAGAAATGCTGCATCTCTAACAGACTAAATACATCTAACAGTGTAAATGAAGTACTGAAGGCTGTGGGGTCACTTTTCCCATCAGGTGGGAGAAATGGCCTCAGATCTCAAGAACGTTGCTGCCCTGGGTCGACCTTTCACTCTAGGAATGCTCTACGATGCTCGGAGAGATGAACTGATCCCAGGTAAATCTGAGATTAGATTACATTCGTATTAAAAATATTTATAAGTATGTTTGCCTATCACAGTTTTGCTTAAAGGAACTTTGAAATAATTTCCCCATTTAATCCTCACCTTTTTAACATTCTTATTCAATATTAAAATAATTAGTGAATGCTTTGTAATTCCAAAACGTAGTTGCGAACATTCATTTCAATCAGGAGAGACAATGAGGGATTTGTAGTTAATATTTATTATGCCAGATGATGCATCCATGGTTACACAGAAGTTATTTGGCGCTTGAACTCCACGAGGAGATTGAGATCGCACTGTGTTTGCCCTGAGCGGCAGCGATCTGTAGATCCCCCCGGGGAGTCCAGACACTGGTGGTGGTGCTGGAGGTTCTGCTGGAGTTGCTGGAGATGCAGATGGGGTGCTGAATCTGAGAAGGTGGATAGTGCTGGGGAGGCTGCTGGTCGCATGTGACAGCAGCAGGACGCTAGAGGTGGGGATGGAGAACATTTAAAGGAGATTGCAACAAGCTGATAGGATTGCGAGGAGGGCGCGCCCAGCTGCTGAACAGCTGGTAGAGTCTGACGCTTCTGACAGGGACATCCGGTATGACATGCGTGCTGCTGGTGAGGGACAGTATGAGGGAGAGGCCTATGAGCCTGGCGTGAGGGGATTGTCTTCCTGTCTGAATTTACGCCCGAGCTTCGTTAGTTAAAGATTTAGGGAAGCATGCCGTAGTAGTAGCTGATATACAGTATTATGCTGTGATAAATACAGCATAATAGTACTAGTAACTGCTGTCACAATTTAATTTGTTTCCAGAACTTCTAAGGGGGAAACAATACATATATATATATATATATATATATATATATATATATATATATATATATATATATATATATATATATATACATATTGTAGCGACCCTGGGTCAGGAAAGCTACGAGTCGTAGATGGCTTATATGGTGTTTATTACGGGAACATAGAACAGGCTACTGTGGGCCGTAGCCTACGCCACAACAACAGCAAAACCCCGTGAAAGTCTCTCAACCAGCTTCACGTCTGCTCCGGGTCATAGACTCTGCTCCGAACGGGTCGTAACACAACACCACACAACACAACCACATCACTCGCTCTTCAATCACAGACACCAGCTCACGAGACGTTCACCGACATCCCGAACATAACATCCACAACACAACATCTCCTTCAGTCCGCTACAATATATACATATATATATGTATATATATATGTATATATATATATATATATATATACATACATACATACATACATATATATATAAAAATGGGACCTCCTCTTTTTCCCCCTCTGCTTCTTAACTGTGCCTAGTCCTAGTTCTTTCTGTTTTTTTTAATTGATTAATTTACTTTCATGAACTAAATGATCTTCCTGCTTTTTGTTCTTTTCATCTTCTAAAGGTGTGACGTTGTGGGACAATAAAACTCTAGAAGGGAAGATAACTGAAAAAGGTCAACCCTACAGTGAATTTGAAATTACTACAACATGGATGTTGAAGCTTCTCTGAAGGCCAGTTTCCTCAGTGGACTGATTGAAGTTGAAGGATCTGCCAAGTATTTGAATGATCAGAAGAACTTCAAGAATCAGAGCAGAGTGACATGTCAGTACAAATCCACCACCAACTTCAAACAGTTGTCAGGGATTGACCATCTCACCACAGACACCGACCAAATTAATATCATTAAGAATAGCGGCAACACATGTAGTCACGGGCATCCTCTATGGGGCAAATGCTTTCTTTGTGTTCGACAGTGAGAAGATAGAGGCCAGCAGCGTTCAGGACATCCAGGGCAACATGAAAGCTGTGATCAACAAGATCCCCTCTCTTAGTGTTGAGGCGAGCGCTGGCATCAAGCTGACTGATAAAGAAAAAGCCCTGACTGATAAATGCTCCTGCAAATTCATCGGAGACTTCATCCTTGAAAGCAACCCTGCAACATATGTAGATGCAGTGAAGACCTACGTACAACTTCCACAGCTACTGGGAGAAGATGGAGAGAATTCTGTCCCAATGAAGGTCTGGCTGATGCCACTGAAGAATTTGTATCCCGAAGCTGCTGAGATGAAGAGTGAGATCACCTTTGGACTGGTGAGGATGATGCAAGATGCTCTTGAAGATTTGAGGGAAATACGAATGAGATGCAACGATTCTCTGGAAGACGGAGTGGTAGAGAACTTTCTAATTCTTCAAGAAGAGTTAGAAACCTTCCAAAAATGGTGTCATTACTATGCATTGAACCTCCAGCAGACCATGAAGAAGAAACTCCCCTCCATCCGTGAAGGTAAAGAAGATGAAAGCTCAGCAGAAAAAGTCTTTGAAGACAGACACAACTCACCATTCAGTCAAGATAAGCTGAGCAAGTGGCTGGATGGTAAAGAGAGAGAAATCAACGTCATCAGATCCTGTTTAGATATGATGAAGGGAATAAAGATCGTCCGAAATCAGTCCGAGCTGGACAGAGAGCTTCTTGCTAGAGACTATGTTCTCTGCTTCGTTTTCACCTCCATGAAAAGAGGGGATACCTTCCTTGATGAGATGGCCACCTACTTGGACTCCCGTAAATTAGGGAGTACCAATGAAGACCAGTGGTTCTACTCAAGGAAAGTTATTAACAGAATGAGAAAACAAGCCAAAAAATTCCGTTCTGATGCCAATGTGTATTATAAAGCCTACCGTTACCTCATCACAGTCATTCCTGATGAGAAGTACAAAGGAGCAACTATCTACTATTACATCAAAGGGAGTCTGGGCAATCGCAATGCATTTAACGAATCATAGACAAAAGAGATCTGATCTGGCGTAAGTTTAAAAATGTTTTTCAGTCAAAAATACAGTTTACTAATTACTGTCTTCCAGAAACCCGTTTGACCATCAGAATTAATGCATTTGTTTTGGTCTCTCCATCAGATATCTGGGATCTCACCCTGGACCCAAAGGCTGCAGATAACGACCTCTCTGTCTGATGGAAACAAGAAAGCAACGAGTGAATCAGCTTTACCCAGCCTTCTATGTTCATGATGAACACAACTATGTCTATCTGTAGAATGAGATCAATGACTTGTTAGATCCTTGGTCTGTTAATAGAGAGATGGGTTTACAAGTAAAGTTTAAACTGTAAAGTAACATCCCATGTTAACTTGACCTTGTTTCATAAATTCCCAAAACTGTTAAAAACCCAAAGAGAGCATGAAAATAGATAACCTTATAAAAGTTACAAAATATGTAATGTTCTGTTCATCAGACTGGTTTGTGCTTCACAATCAGTTTCAACTTTATTTTGAAATCACATTTTAATCATTTTAATGATCATTATTGCTTTGTCAACACTAATATGTTGACATATACTATCAAAGCTCATGTCAAAACTTGCATAACTTATTTTAGTGAATATATCATGTTGATTATGTTATGACATAAGGGAAAGTGCCTTTGATTAATTTAGCATTTGTTTCTTTTCTTCTTTGTGTTGTATTTTTATAAATAGTTATCTTGGCTTAATACTAATTATGTACCTTAATCCGGACCTCAAATTCAACTCAGTGGCCTAAACAGAATCACAAAGTTTAAATTTAAATTTTGTATATTTTGTTTTAAATATAAATAAAGGTTATAGCTATTTTATAGTTTAGTTGTTTTTCACAAATGCACTACATGTATTATAATTATTTTTCCCTATTAGCTTATTTTCTCATTGCACACCTCCTGTGTTCCTCTGTTGCTCTGCCTTCAGCCTGCTGCATGGCACGGCACGGCCGCTGGTTAACAGTGCTCATCCAATCACATTTCACTTCTGTTTCTCTATGGAATTAGAGAGCTGATTAAACTATATGAGAAGGCCTTTTAGCATCTGTTTTGCCACAGGGCCTGACCATTAATGTGCGCTGTGATTGGTCAGTGTGTCAGTATACACTCTGGAACTGAAGCGCACATAAACTGTACAACAGCGTCGCCGCACCGCGATCAGCTGTTAAACTAAACAGACAGTAGGCGTAGATACCAAATCCACGGCCCGCCACTGATTCAACTAATGAAAACTGGACTTAATAAGCATCTTTACGAGAAAGGAGAAAAATCTGATTCAACCTGTCCCAGCCCTTAAGGGTTGGGGCAGGGCTCCCAGCTTTAGTCTGGAAGAAACTTCTCTCAGGAGAAGGGTGCCTGGCAATTCTGTGCAAGAGGACAGAAGAGAGAAGAGGTGTTTATTCACCAGCTCTGGACTTAACGATTTCTCTTAGTTACTTGTGACACTGGAACTGTTTTATTGAATTTGATTTTTGTATGTAAGATACACTTTGAATAACACTGGGCCTTACCATTTGTAAGGGACTGAAACCAAAACAAGGATTCTGGTTCTTTAAAGCAATTTAAACCCTCTTTCCCTGTCCATCCACCGTGAGATACAGAAGTTCAATTCAATTCAATTCAGTTTATTTTATATAGCCCAACATCACAAATACAAGTTTGCCTCGGAGGGCTTTACAATCTGTACACATAACATCCCTGTCCCGGGACCTCACATCGGATCAGGAAAAACTCCCCTAGAAAGATAGTAAAAACCCTTTCACAGGGAAAAAAGGGAAGAAACCTGAGGGAGAGCAACAGAGGAGGATCCCTCTCCTGATGGACAGAAGCAATAGATGTCATGTGGCCAGAATGAATAGCGTAGTTACAGCACATTCAATGAATATGACAGAAATTATTCATATAATGAGTATTAGGCATGGTCCATGATCCTGATAATCCATGAAGCAGAAGGCGGTAGAGAGGAGGGGGGCATCAGAAGGGCCATGGCAGCAGGTAGGACCGGTTCCAGGCCGGTTCCATCAGCAGGGCCATGGCAGCAGGCAGGACCGGTTCCAGGCAGCCATGGATCCATGGAAGGAGGGGTGGGTGGGGGTTCGGCAGGACCCGGGGCAGGACCCGGGGCAGGACCGGTTCCAGGCAGCCATGAATCCATGGAAAAAGAAAGTAGAGTTAGTAATGTGCATTGAAGAGACAATAGTTTATCCAGATGGAGAGAAAGAAGAGGAGAGGAGGAGTGAAAGAGGAAGAGAAGAGGAGCGAAAGAGGAAGAGAAGAGGATCTCAGTGTATCCTAAGATGTCCCCCAGCAGTCTAGGCCTATAGCAGCATATCTAGGGGCTGGACCAGGGCAAACCTGAGCCAGCCCTAACTATAAGCCTGAAACAGCCCTAAGTATAAGCGCTATCAAAGAGGAAAGTGACGACTGAATCTACCAAAGAAACTTAAGGTAAGTATCTTTGGGTGAAGACGTTTGCAGTGTTTGTCATAAAGATGAGATGGTGTCAAAAGGTAGAGAGAAGGTATAGACGATATACGTACTCGCTTGATAAGGGTTGAGAGGAGTTACAGCCCACCGCAGGGGACCTCGAGCGCAAGCTGTAAAACACCCTCGACAAAACCTATAACTTGTTTTGAAAATAAATAACACAAAAAACCTAAGGATTTAGCACGGGGCGAGATAAAAGATCGAAGGCGTTATACCAATATCGGATGAGGATTATCATTTCCTCCGGAATCACTAGGATAATAGTCGACGGAGTGCCACCCCTTCCCCTCCTCTTCCCCTGGCAAAGACCACCGTTCACGCTACATGGAGCCCAAGCGTGGGACTCGAGTAACATTACGAACCTCGAGTTAAACTAAAGGACCACAAAACACGACCTAGAAAAGTCTCGTTAAATGGTAAGGAGTAGAAGTTTACGAAACCGATCCCTCAATAAATGAGTACCGGACATGGGGTGACACCTGACCGGTTTTAGGATTAATGGTAGGAGTAAGGGGAACTATGACGCGCTAACTGTTCTATACCGTAGGCAATCATTATACAAATCCGTAGAATTCAACATAAAACAAGGAGAAGGAAGCGGAGGACGTCCCATTATCTGAGGAACCATTACCGCGAGGGTTAAACATTAGTAGGGACTATAAAGAACGACCCAGATAAAACAAAACACCACAAAAAGAAAAGAAAAGAAAAAATGATAACCGCAGAACCCCGAGGAGATTCAGAATTGGACAATAATCGCTGAGCTTAGGAAAAAGAAAAAAAAATTATGAGACACATACATAGCCATACTACGACGATGCACTCTTCAACGAAGAGGTAGACAGGATGGCACAAAATCGAGATGATTATCCACATTCTGTTGGCACAAACATGGAAGTAACTGTGCAAAGCGCGTTGTATAAAGCAATCTGAATTTTCCCTAAAGAATGGGAACAAAATGAACAGATTGTTATACCTAAAAGCGAAGCACAAAGAGTTTTGTTGAACCTCCACCAATCTTTGGATCACATCGGTTTAGAGAGAATGAGACTGTTCCTCAAATACCGTAAAATAACCTTTCATAAATTAAAACAGAATTGTATTATTATGAAAAGACAATGCGAAGATTGCGTGTTAAAAGGCGACATACCACGCGTAAAATTTGATATGAGACGCATTCAAACTCATAAAACTGGAGAACACCTTTCAGCTGATGGAATGGGACCTTTAAGGACTCACGGACTTTGAGGTGCGCTACCTCGAAGTGAGGGTTTAGTTCTGTCCCATTGTCACATCGTGGAGTGTTTGAGTCTCTGGCAGACATTTTGAGTCCTTTTGAGTCCATAAATCAGCATTAGATGCAGACTTTGCCCAAGGGAATTACCCATAATCCATAGCAATGTGATGTTAAACCAATGGAAGAATGGAGACGTAAAAAAAGAAGGTAAACAAAGAGGCACAAGGGAGTTCAGCCCCATAAATTTGAAATGCCGTCTCATCTCGTGAGGAAAGAGCCTGGAAGACGTTCAAATTAGGGAGTTAAAAGTATAAAATAAATACCCACAATTAGACAATATTTGTTTAATGTAGTCATGGTCACGTGATATGTTGCAGCATATACCTGGCTGTACCATTCATATATTTTTCTTTCTTCATGAACTTTACAATGCTCTGGAGTTATTGGACATGTTTGAGTCCTAAATCCTAAACTGGGCAGACTATCAAAGCCTGCATTGGGTGACTCAGGGATCATGCAGCAGCTGATCAGGGACATATACACCCGCTTACCTGTCGTTAAGTTAGAAAGTACTACCTGTCGTTAAGTATGCAGACTTCTTGTGACTCTGTGTAACTGTGGCTCTTCTTGCAAGAATAAATGATTCCATAGACAAGTTCTGGGTTTATGATATTCCTCATTTCAGCTTAAAAAGACTCAACAGCGGGTTAGAATAATATTTGCTGCCACAAACAGGATTTATTGAGAGATCACCAGGAGCCAACAGCTGACGGTGACTTGATCCTCCAGGGAGAAAATTCCTCCTGCCCCTACCTCCATGAAAGATATTGAGAGATGAGATGAACGATCCCAGGCGGCTCCTGATCGTCTTCACTGGAATCCTGATGGACCTGTTTTGGGACCAGTAACGGAAATAATTTAAACTCAGTGAGTCGCTGACATTTTGAATACCGATCCAGAACAACTATATTGTATTTTTTATATTGCACACTTATATTTTCATTTCATTTTGGTGGATAACGATGGATGTTGGCTGATTAGTGTTTGTTTCTGAACGGAGATGACCATGGGTCAGAAGTAGAAGTAGACACATAGAAAAAAATATAATATAATAATACATTATATTCATACATATTGTAACGTATCCAGGAAGAGGGGAGGAAGAGGGGGGGGGAACAGGTTCTGCACCGGTGGTCACTCCTCAGCTGTTATCCCAGTGATCCCGGATGAATAGTAATTTACTTCGTCTGTAGTTTACTATTGCCTATTTTGAACACTCATGTTATAGACACACGCACAGTTTTCAACCAGGGTTCTTACCTTAAGGTCCTCAGTATCACACTTGTTCAGGACAGGGGAAGAAGTTTACATTTCTAAAGAACAGGGCCCTGTTTCTCGTACCTGGTTAAACAAAGTCAAGCAAATGTCCTAATCTCCATCTTAAATGAGCGAGATGATTGACATCAGGCTATCTGGGTTTCTTCACAGCTGATCCGCGCTGAAACGGTCTCGTTAATTCTAGCCAGACGTCAGTCCTCTGGATAAATGCGCGTGCCCGCTCCTCTTCAGAAGGGATAATAATGGAGCACTGACACCACGATCTTCTAACAGTACAATAGCAAATAAACTCAGACGAACCTCTTTTTATTTCTCCGATGAGAAGCAGGAGATGATCATGAAGACATATGAGGAAGTCAATACCTTAATCATTCACAGCAAACGCGTTGTGAATATTCACAACGCGTGTGCAACGTTGTCGGTGTGAACGCAGCTTAACTCCGCCCTGCGAGACATAAGCGCCGCAAATATATCAGACAAGTTAAATGCGTCAGTGTTGGGAAAATGTATCGGCAAATTTTAAGTGCTTCATCACCCAAATCAATCAGATTATATTTATATAAATGTATCTGCTGGCAGCAGTATGTAGATATATGTACTGTATGCGCGTATGAATCATGTACTATATGTATATACATGTATGTGTATATTTCTATATAACTAGGAGTTTGAATATGTGTATGGGCGGATCAGTATATATGTATTATTCATAATCAGAAATTCAATCAATTGAAGCAGTGAAAATAAATTGTGTGATTCTCTGTATTCTTATCATGAGTCCACCTTAATCATGTTCTACAATTATGATATGTATGGTGTACTAATAACACTGTCATATAATTATGAGTGCTTTCAACACATCCATAAGTTTCTTAAGCGCTAAATAAACTTAAGAACAGCACGGCATGCAGCGGGTGAGAGTCTCTGTCTGTGAGACGGCGATCGGCTGCGTCTGTAGTGATCAGTGTCCGCGGCTCCAGAAGCTCTCATAAATAAATGATTCCTAGTCTTCAGAATCGATAACGCCGCGTACAGGAAGTCATAATAATGTGAGGACGGATCTTGGCGATCTCAAAGAATTCTCTCCCAATAAAACTAATATAACTAATATCGCTCCTTCATCAATGAGGAAGGGAGTTGCCTTTTTTGTCCGGTGGGAGTGGCCAGCTTATCCAGTGAATTTCAGTCAGCCTGCCCGGGAGCAGGTTTACATTTGTGGATGTGTTGCTATGGTGATTGATCTCAACTTGCTTCGAGAAACCACAAAGCCAGACCTACGTCATCTTATCCTGACAATTAGCCCGCTAACTCAGTATACCAGGTACGAGGAACAGGGCCCAGGAGTCTTTAGTTGTTTAGTTCCAGCTTACAAAATTTGAAGACTGTGTTTTCATACCAGTTTTATACTTATTTTGTCTTTTCATATATAAATCACCAAGACGTTCAATTCAATGAAACAGATATAGTGTCACACAAAAGGTTAGTAGTGTTTAGGGATCTTCTACATGTGTAGTCCCCATCTCAAGCGTTATCCTCCGTAGGTAGAGGAGACTTGTAAATCAAGTCTTAATCCTCTGTCTGTGAAGGCACTTGTCCGTCAAGTCTTATCCTTTTTTTCCGCCGCCGCACCGGGGGGCCGCGGTGGTACCAGGTCTCCGTGGTCAAATGGGCACTTTGGGCTGTACAGGTACAATTAAGATGTTGGATGTGTGTACCAGACGCCATTGTCTGATTGATCACCTCCGCAAATTCCTGTACGCTGGCACCGCCCTCGTGGGTAGGGGAGGGTGGAGCTGCACTGTGATTGGTTGAAAATGAGGGCGACATCTGATTGGCTACGGATGGGTCCATATTGAAAAAAAAGCATTTGCGTGTGTGTATATATGTATAAGTATTCATCGGGGGCCAATAAAAAGACATTACCAGGTAATTCTCTCCTGGTGGAAAGCAATGCTAACATTAGCAAGCTAGGCTAACTAGCTTCCCCTTTCCAAGCTATCTTCTTGTGTTGTGTTCTTTGCATTGAAAGATATGAATGTGTTAGAGATCCAAAGGAGACCTTCTGTGTACCTTTGCTACAAGCGTTTAATACAAAGGAAACAAAGCAGCACACAGTGGTGAAGTCAGGTCTCCACTTTATTGAATATTCTGCTCCAGAAGAGAGTAAACATGTCCAACAGGTGTTACTGTGTCTCTGCAATCTGACATTAGTTCACTTCTATAAACATCATCAATGTTTGCAACAAAATGATGTCAACACTGACTCTTTTTACATCAACTGCGTTATATTCCAACATACATGTCTTAAAAAGCAATTGTGTATTATTATAAGCTCTGAATCACAAGTATACGTAATTAGAAAAGAGTTAACAATATATCTTTTGTACCAAGTGAAGTGGAAACTTTACTGGAGCTCCATAAACATCAGTGTAATTAACATCTGATTAAGCCAAGATAACTATTTAAAAAATACAACACAAAGAAGAAAAGAAACAAAAGCTAAATGAATCAAAGGCACTTTCCCTTATGTCATAACATAATCAACATGATATAATCACTAAAACAAGTTATGCAAGTTTTGACATGAGCTTTGATAATATATGTCAACATATTAGTGTTGACAAAGCAATAATGATCAGGAATAAGAATATAATTAAAATGATTAAATTGTGATTTAAAATTAAGTTGAAACTGATTGTGAAGCACAAACCAGTCTGATGAACAGAACATTACATATCTTGTAACTTTTATAAGGTCATCTATGTTCATCCTCGCTTTGGGTTTTTTATATTTTTGTGAATTTATGAAACAAGTTCAAGTTAACATGGGATGTTACTTTACTGTTTAAACTTTACTTGTAAACCCATCTCTCTATTAACGGACCAAGGATCTAACAAGTCATTGATCTCATTCTACAGATACACATAGTTGTGTTCATCATGAACATAGAAGGCTGGGTAAAGCTGATTCACTCGTTGCTTTCTTGTTTCCATCAGACAGAGAGGTCGTTATCTGCAGCCTTTGGGTCCAGGGTGAGATCCCAGATATCTGATGGAGAGACCAAAACAAATGCATTAATTCTGATGGTCAAACGGGTTTCTGGAAGACAGTAAGTAGGACAGCGTATTTTTGACTGAAAAACATTTTTAAACTTACGCCAGATCCGATCTCTTTTGTCTATTATTCGTAAAACACATCTTCAGTGAGGTGAATGCCCCTCTCGTAATTGTAGACAGTTGCTCCTTTGTACTTCTCATTTGGAATGACTGTGATGAGGAATTGGCCGAGAAAATACTCAGGACTTTTGGACGCAGAAATGAATTTTTCGGCTTGTTCTGTCATTCTCATAAAAACTTCCTCTGAGTAGAACCACTGGTCTTCATTGGTACTCCCTAATTCAGGGGAGTCCAAGTAGGTGGCCATCTCATCAAGGAAGGTATCCCCTCTTTTCATGGAGGTGAAAACGAAGCAGAAAATTAACTTTCCAGTAAGAACCTCTCTGTCCAGCTCGGACTGATTTCGGACGATCTTTGCTCCCTCCATCATATCTACAAGGGATCTGATGACGTTGATTTCTCTCTCTTTACCATCCAGCCACTTGCTCAGTTTATCTTGACTGAATGGTGAGTTGTGTCTGTCTTCAAAGACTTTTTCTGCTGAGCTCTCATCTTCTTTACCTTCACGGATGGAGGGGAGTTTCTTCTTCATGGTCTGCTGGAGGTTAGATGCATAGTACTGACACAACTTTTGGAAGGTTTCTAACTCTTCTTGAAGAATTAGAAAGTCCTCTACCACTCCACTTTGCAGAGAATCGTTGCATCTCATTCGTATTTCCCTCAAATCTTCAAGAGCATCCTGCATCTTCCTCACCAGTCCAACGCTGATCTCACTCTTCAGCTCAGCAGCTTCGGGATACAAATTCTTCAGTGGCATCAGCCAGACCTTCACTGGGACAGAATTCTCTCCCTTTTCTCCCAGTAGCTGTGGAAGTTGTACGTAGGTCTTCACTGCATCTACATATGTTGCAGGGTTGCTTTCAAGGATGAAGTCTCCGATGAATTTGCAGGAGCATTTATCAGTCAGGGCTTTTTCTTCATCAGTCAGCTTGATGCCAACCTTCCCCCCAACACTAAGTGAGGGGATCTTGTTGATCACAGCTTTCATGTTGCCCTGGATCTCCTGAACGCTGCTGGCCTCTATCTTCTCACTGTCGAACACAAAGAAAGCATTTGCCCCATAGAGGATGCCCGTGACTACATGTGTTGCCGAGCTATTCTTAATGATATTAATTTGGTCGGTGTCTGTGGTGAGATGGTCAATCCCTGACAACTGTTTGAAGTTGGTGTTGGATTTGTACTGACATGTCACTCTGCTCTGATTCTTGAAGTTCTTCTGATCATTCAGATACTTGGCAGATCCTTCAACTTTAATCAGTCCACAAAGGAAACTGGCCTTCAGAGAAGCTTCAACATCCAGCAGAGAGGACTTGGATTCAATGGTGTCAGATGCAGTAATTTCAAATTCACTGTAGGGTTGAACTTCTTCAATTATCTTCCCCTGTAGAGTTTTATTGTCCCACAACGTCACACCTTTAGAAGATGAAAAAAAACGTAAAGCAGGAGGATCATTTAGTTTAATCAAGTAATTTAATCAATTTAAAAAACAGAAAGAAGAAGCGACTAGGCAGGTTAAGAGGCAGAGGAGGAAAAAGGATATATATATATTAGGGCTGGGCACGTTAACGCAGCAAACTATTAACGGCGTTAATTATTTGATCATGCCTTAACTCGTTGTTGTTGTTTTTTGCATTGGGAGGGGCTTACTGCCGCCGCACACAGGTGCTGCACTTTAAATCTCTCCCAGACACCGCAGTTCAGACCTGGGCATCTTACGGCTCTCTCAGTCCGGCCCGCGTGAGGTCAATCAAAAAAGAAAAAGAAATAAATAAGATGCACGCCATAAATGCAATACAACAGCACTGCTTTTACTTTGAAGGCGATTTACGTATGCGCGCGCGCTTACGCAGCCTCACCGATCGGCTTGTTGCCAACAGACTGAAGCACGTCTTGTTCTGTAGTTTCTGTCCTCAGCGAGCAGCGGGTGCTGCCGCCAGCCGCTCCGCCTCACAGAGCAGCAAACATTAATCGCGCAAAGCCGCCGCTGAGATACCTGACAGCTGTCTTTCACACCTCCACCTCATTCAACCAGACTTCATGCTCTTGTTTAAGACAACACATACTGGACTTTTCTCACTGAGTAAGAAAAACTGAACTGAACAAGATCAAAAGCACTGATTGCTTTTGTATGAGCCTTATCTTTAAGGTAAGGAACAAACTGAACATGACAAAAGAAGGAGTGGCTTGTCCCTCACAGGGACCCTTACTACTGAACATGACAAAAGAAGGAGGGGCTTGTCCCTCACAGGGACCCTTACTACTGAACATGACAAAAGAAGGAGGGGCTTGTCCCTCACAGGAACCCTTACTACTGAACATGACAAAAGAAGGAGGGGCTTGTCCCTCACAGGAACCCTTACTACTGAACATGACAAAAGAAGGAGGGGCTTGTCCCTCACAGGGACCCTTACTACTGAACATGGCAAAAGAAGGAGGGGCTTGTCCCTCACAGGGACCCTTACTACTGAACATGACAAAAGAAGGAGTGGCTTGTCCCTCACAGGGACCCTTACTACTGAACATGACAAAAGAAGGAGGGGCTTGACCCTCACAGGGACCCTTACTACTGAACATGACAAAAGAAGGAGTGGCTTGTCCCTCACAGGGACCCTTACTACTGAACATGACAAAAGAAGGAGTGGCTTGTCCCTCACAGGGACCCTTACTACTGAACATGACAAAAGAAGGAGTGGCTTGTCCCTCACAGGGACCCTTACTACTGAACATGACAAAAGAAGGAGGGGCTTGTCCCTCACAGGGACCCTTACTACTGAACATGACAAAAGGAGGAGGGGCTTGTCCCTCACAGGGACCCTTACTACTGAACATGACAAAAGAAGGAGGGGCTTGTCCCTCACAGGGACCCTTACTACTGAACATGACAAAAGAAGGAGGGGCTTGACCCTCACAGGGACCCTTACTACTGAACATGACAAAAGGAGGAGGGGCTTGTCCCTCACAGGGACCCTTACTACTGAACATGACAAAAGAAGGAGTGGCTTGTCCCTCACAGGAACCCTTACTACTGAACATGACAAAAGAAGGAGGGGCTTGTCCCTCACAGGGACCCTTACTACTGAACATGACAAAAGAAGGAGGGGCTTGTCCCTCACAGGGACCCTTACTACTGAACATGACAAAAGAAGGAGGGGCTTGTCCCTCACAGGGACCCTTACTACTGAACATGGCAAAAGAAGGAGGGGCTTGTCCCTCACAGGAACCCTTACTACTGAACATGACAAAAGAAGGAGGGGCTTGTCCCTCACAGGGACCCTTACTACTGAACATGACAAAAGAAGGAGGGGCTTGTCCCTCACAGGAACCCTTACTACTGAACATGACAAAAGAAGGAGGGGCTTGTCCCTAACAGGGACCCTTACTACTGAACATGACAAAAGAAGGAGGGGCTTGTCCCTAACAGGGACCCTTACTACTGAACATGACAAAAGAAGGAGGGGCTTGTCCCTCACAGGGACCCTTACTACTGAACATGACAAAAGAAGGAGTGGCTTGTCCCTCACAGGGACCCTTACTACTGAACATGACAAAAGAAGGAGGGGCTTGTCCCTCACAGGGACCCTTACTACTGAACATGACAAAAGAAGGAGTGGCTTGTCCCTCACAGGGACCCTTACTACTGAACATGACAAAAGAAGGAGGGGCTTGTCCCTCACAGGGACCCTTACTACTGAACATGACAAAAGAAGGAGGGGCTTGTCCCTCACAGGGACCCTTACTACTGAACATGACAAAAGAAGGAGTGGCTTGTCCCTCACAGGGACCCTTACTACTGAACATGACAAAAGAAGGAGTGGCTTGTCCCTCACAGGGACCCTTACTACTGAACATGACAAAAGAAGGAGTGGCTTGTCCCTCACAGGGACCCTTACTACTGAACATGACAAAAGAAGGAGTGGCTTGTCCCTCACAGGGACCCTTACTACTGAACATGACAAAAGAAGGAGGGGCTTGTCCCTCACAGGGACCCTTACTACTGAACATGACAAAAGAAGGAGTGGCTTGTCCCTCACAGGGACACTTACTACTGAACATGACAAAAGAAGGAGGGGCTTGTCCCTCACAGGGACCCTTACTACTGAACATGACAAAAGAAGGAGGGGCTTGTCCCTCACAGGGACCCTTACTACTGAACATGACAAAAGAAGGAGGGGCTTGTCCCTCACAGGGACCCTTACTACTGAACATGACAAAAGAAGGAGGGGCTTGTCCCTCACAGGGACCCTTACTACTGAACATGACAAAAGAAGGAGGGGCTTGTCCCTCACAGGGACCCTTACTACTGAACATGACAAAAGAAGGAGTGGCTTGTCCCTAACAGGAACCCTTACTACTGAACATGACAAAAGAAGGAGGGGCTTGTCCCTAACAGGAACCCTTACTACTGAACATGACAAAAGAAGGAGGGGCTTGTCCCTCACAGGGACCCTTACTACTGAACATGACAAAAGAAGGAGTGGCTTGTCCCTCACAGGGACCCTTACTACTGAACATGACAAAAGAAGGAGGGGCTTGTCCCTCACAGGGACCCTTACTACTGAACATGACAAAAGAAGGAGGGGCTTGTCCCTCACAGGGACCCTTACTACTGAACATGACAAAAGAAGGAGGGGCTTGTCCCTCACAGGAACCCTTACTACTGAACATGACAAAAGAAGGAGTGGCTTGTCCCTCACAGGGACCCTTACTACTGAACATGACAAAAGAAGGAGTGGCTTGTCCCTCACAGGGACCCTTACTACTGAACATGACAAAAGAAGGAGGGGCTTGTCCCTCACAGGGACTCTTACTACTGAACATGACAAAAGAAGGAGTGGCTTGTCCCTCACAGGAACCCTTACTACTGAACATGACAAAAGAAGGAGGGGCTTGTCCCTCACAGGGACCCTTACTACTGAACATGGCAAAAGAAGGAGGGGCTTGTCCCTCACAGGGACCCTTACTACTGAACATGACAAAAGAAGGAGGGGCTTGTCCCTCACAGGGACCCTTACTACTGAACATGACAAAAGAAGGAGGGGCTTGTCCCTCACAGGGACCCTTACTACTGAACATGACAAAAGAAGGAGGGGCTTGTCCCTCACAGGGACCCTTACTACTGAACATGACAAAAGAAGGAGGGGCTTGTCCCTCACAGGGACCCTTACTACTGAACATGACAAAAGAAGGAGGGGCTGTTTATGTTGTTCCCTGATAAAAGACAAATGTTTTTCTTCAGCATGATATTAAGCTGTTTCACATGAGAATAAAATAGTCTATAACATCTGAAAATAAATACAATATTGAATTGAATGACCAGTCATATAGAAGCATAAACTTCATTATTGAATTTGGCGCATAATGTGATTAATCTCAGAAAAAACATGCGATTAATCAGTTAAATTTTTTCAACTTTGCCCAGCCCTAATATATATATATATATATATATACATATATATGTATATATATATATATATATATATATATATATATATATATATATATATATATATATATATATATATATATGTATATTATTATTATTATTATTATTATTATTATTATTATTATTGCGGTCCATAATCCAAGAAACACTGACAAATTCAACAAGAATAACAACAATTAAAATATCTTATTCATCACAGCATAATATATCAGATACTACTACAACATGCTTCACTAACATCTTTAACTAATTAATGTTCACAACTATGTTCTGGAATTACAAAGCATTCACTAATTATTTTAATATTGAATAAGAATGTTAAAAAGGTGAGGATTAAATGGGGAAATTATTTCAAAGTTCTTTAAGCAAAGCCGTGCTGGGCAGACCTATTTAGAAATATTTGTATTAAGAATGTAATCTAATGTATTCTCAGACTTACCTGGGATCAGTTCATCTCTCCGAGCATCGTAGAGCATTCCTAGAGTGAAAGGTCGACCCAGGGCAGCAACTTTGAGATCTGAGGCCATTTCTCCAACCTGATGGGAAAAGTGACCCCACAGCCTTCAGTACTTCATTTACACTATTTCCCTGTGGACACCAACCAGCCTGACAGTGATAGTTTTACACAGACTGGAGATCAGTAAACTCTAAATCTCCATCTGTTCCTGTCACCCTCTGTCTCTGTCCACAGTCTGTCCTCACCTGGTGAAGTTGTGTAGATCAGCTGAGTTGTGTGAGCGTCCTCTCTTCCAGTGTGATGATCTGAGATGTCGTCAGATTACTTATATCCTGTCAGATCGTCTCTTCTGCTGACTCCTCCCACGACCCGCCTCCACCCATGATGACAACCAAGTGAAGACACACCTAACAGAAGGTAAAGATCTTTTCATGATGAGTTCATTTCTGTGGAACAAATACTTGACAATGTTCCAATATCAACAGTGCTGTGTGTGTGTGTGTGTGTGTGTGTGTGTGTGTGTGTGTGTGTGTGTGTGTGTGTGTGTGTGTGTGTGTGTGTATATAAGCTGGTACAACATGTGAATCAAGTATAATTCAAAATAATGACAGAGAACTGCTCCTTAAAACTATAGCAGAGTTTATTTATCTTAACGATACTGATTAACACCAATATTATTATAAATCATCAAACATCTGTTATACAACTACAAGCATACGACCTAAAAGCAATAAGCAGTCACGTGTTGAGGAGTGTGAGGGTGTGTGTGTGTGTGTGTGTGTGTGTGTGTGTGTGTGTGTGTGTGTGTGTGTGTGTGTGCTTGCATGTGCCTGTGTGTGTATAGTCTGTTAGAACAGGTGAATCAAGTATTTGTTCCAGAGTAATTAACTTGTCATGATAAGATGTACGATTGCATTCTTTTAGCTGTTTTCAAACGGAGGACGGAGCCTCAGTGTCTCATGAGCTGACATAGAACCAGCAGCAGCAGTGGAGTTTGGAGACGTGATCCACTTCCTGAAAGTATATCTACTTTACTCAGTTTGCTGCTCTAGTGAGGAGGACGCTCAGTGTAAACGTAGCAAAAGATATGCGTTTAAAATGTAAAACTCACTGAAGAGGACGGGTATTGAACCTGCTAACTTGCAGTTACAGGGCAAACACTCTACCGCATGAGCCACGTACATAGATAGTACTGAAGGTCTGCATATTTGTTTTTTTAATTAACCTTAATGTAGCCGACACATGACTATTTTGTGTTTGATAGTTATAAACAGGTAAAATAGCAACAATGTAAAAAAATGTCTTTATTCTTGTTCTATAATTTCATAAATACAACAAACTATAGTTTTTTGGATATATAATATGGCTATATATAAAACTTCAGAAGCTGTGATATCAAATAATTTTTGCGGCTCGAGACAATTTTTTTTTTATGGAAAAAGGTCAAAATGGCTCTTTGGATAGGAAAGGTTGCTGACCCCTGCACTAGCTGGTTAGCTCCTAGCTGGTTAGCCCCTAGCTGGTTAGCCCCTAGCTGGTTAGCCCCTAGCTGGTTAGCTCCTAGCTGGTTAGCCCCTAGCTGGTTAGCCCCTAGCTGGTTAGCCACTATCTGGTTAGCCCCTAGCTGGTTAGCCCCTATCTGGTTAGCCCTTAACTGGTTAGCCGCTAGCTGGTTAGCCCCTATCTGGTTAGCCCCTAGCTGGTTAGCCCCTAGCTGGTTAGCCGCTAGCTGGTTAGCCCCTATCTGGTTAGCCCCTAGCTGGTTAGCCGCTATCTGGTTAGCCCCTAGCTGGTTAGCCCCTATCTGGTTAGCCCTTAGCTGGTTAGCCGCTAGCTGGTTAGCCCCTATCTGGTTAGCCCCTAGCTGGTTAGCCCCTAGCTGGTTAGCCGCTAGCTGGTTAGCCCCTAGCTGGTTAGCCCCTAGCTGGTTAGCCCCTAGCTGGTTAGCCGCTAGCTGGTTAGCCCCTAGCTGGTTAGCCCCTAGCTGGTTAAACCCTAGCTGGTTAGCCCCTAGCTGGTTAGCCGCTAGCTGGTTA
Source organism: Myoxocephalus aenaeus (assembly GCA_038501785.1). NCBI lineage: Eukaryota > Metazoa > Chordata > Actinopteri > Perciformes > Cottidae > Myoxocephalus > Myoxocephalus aenaeus. Next base: position 584,676 of record JBAMJR010000149.1, on the reverse strand, counting down.
GCCCCTATCTGGTTAGCCCCTATCTGGTTAGCGCCTAGCTGGTTAGCCCCTAGCTGGTTAGCCCCTAGCTGGTTAGCCGCTAGCTGGTTAGCCCCTATCTGGTTAGCCCCTAGCTGGTTAGCCCCTATCTGGTTAGCCCCTATCTGGTTAAACCCTAGCTGGTTAGCCCCTAGCTGGTTAGCCCCTAGCTGGTTAGCCGCTAGCTGGTTAGCCCCTATCTGGTTAGCCCCTATCTGGTTAGCCCCTAGCTGGTTAGCCGCTAGCTGGTTAGCCCCTATCTGGTTAGCCCCTAGCTGGTTAGCCCCTATCTGGTTAGCCCCTATCTGGTTAAACCCTAGCTGGTTAGCCCCTAGCTGGTTAGCCGCTAGCTGGTTAGCCCCTATCTGGTTAGCCCCTAGCTGGTTAGCCCCTAGCTGGTTAGCCCCTAGCTGGTTAGCCGCTATCTGGTTAGCCCCTAGCTGGTTAGCCCCTATCTGGTTAGCCCTTAGCTGGTTAGCCGCTAGCTGGTTAGCCCCTAGCTGGTTAGCCGCTAGCTGGTTAGCCCCTATCTGGTTAGCCCCTAGCTGGTTAGCCCCTAGCTGGTTAGCCCCTAGCTGGTTAGCCGCTAGCTGGTTAGCCCCTATCTGGTTAAACCCTAGCTGGTTAGCCCCTAGCTGGTTAGCCGCTAGCTGGTTAGCCCCTATCTGGTTAGCCCCTATCTGGTTAGCCCCTATCTGGTTAGCCCCTAGCTGGTTAGCCCCTAGCTGGTTAGCCGCTAGCTGGTTAGCCGCTACAACCCGACGGCAATGACCTCATTTCTCCGACCATGCTTCCAACACGGCTCTCTGTCCTCGTTGTAGTTGCTCCTCCACGCCAATCACAACCCTGGGCTCGAACGAACAATATCACACCTCTCCTCCTCCGGCCACCTGAACTCTAGCTCCACCTCCCTCTTTATCTTCCCCCGCCTCCCCCTTGTTCTGATTGCCCCCCACATTCAATACCCGACGATGTCTCCTGTCCGGGTCAGCGGCGCCCTTTCCAGGACCCGCCCACCGACTGCAAGAAGGCCGGATACAAGGAATTGCTGTTGGGTGCAAAAGCACATCAAACTGTCAGAGTTCTCTTCTCATGAAAACAGCTAAAAGAATGCAATCGTACATCTTATCATGACAAGTTAATTACTCTGGAACAAATACTTGATTCACCTGTTCTAACAGACTATACACACACAGGCACATGCAAGCACACACACACACACACACACACACACACACACACACACCCTCACACTCCTCAACACGTGACTGCTTATTGCTTTTAGGTCGTATGCTTGTAGTTGTATAACAGATGTTTGATGATTTATAATAATATTGGTGTTAATCAGTATCGTTAAGATAAATAAACTCTGCTATAGTTTTAAGGAGCAGTTCTCTTGATTCACATGTTGTACCAGATTATACACACACACACACACACACACACACACACACACACACACACACACACACACACACACAACCTGAAAGTGTGAATCGTCTAAGATATTACAACAGCTCAGCGGGCGGTCAGGCAAGTATTGATAACACTGCAGATAATTATCACTGAACCCGTGTGACACACCTTCCTCTCTTCTGTTCCCTCTCTTCTCTTCCCTCTCTTCTCTTCCCTCTCTTCTGGTTCCCTCTCCTCTTCCCTCTCTTCTGTTCCCTCTCCTCTTCCCTCTCCTCTTCCCTCTCTCCTCTTCCCTCTCCTCTTCCCTCTCTCCTCTTCCCTCTCTCCTCTTCCCTCTCTCCTCTTCCCTCTCCTCTTCCCTCTCCTCTTCCCTCTCTCCTCTTCCCTCTCTTCTCTTCCCTCTCTTCTCTTCCCTCTCTTCTGGTTCCCTCTCCTCTTCCCTCTCCTCTTCCCTCTCCTCTTCCCTCTCTCCTCTTCCCTCTCCTCTTCCCTCTCTCCTCTTCCCTCTCTCCTCTTCCCTCTCTCCTCTTCCCTCTCCTCTTCCCTCTCCTCTTCCCTCTCTCCTCTTCCCTCTCTCCTCTTCCCTCTCTCCTCTTCCCTCTCCTCTTCCCTCTCTCCTCTTCCCTCTCTTCGGTTCCCTCTCCTCTTCCCTCTCTCCTCTTCCCTCTCTTCTGTTCCCTCTCCTCTTCCCTCTCTTCGGTTCCCTGTCTCCTCTTCCCTCTCCTCTTCCCTCTCTCCTCTTCCTTCTCTCCTCTTCCCTCTCTTCTGTTCCCTCTCTTCTGTTCCCTCTCTTCTGTTCCCTCTCCTCTTCCCTCTCTTCTGTTCCCTCTCTTCTGTTCCCTCTCTCCTCTTCCCTCTCTTCTGTTCCCTCTCTTCTGTTCCCTCTCTTCTGTTCCCTCTCCTCTTCCCTCTCTTCTGTTCCCTCTCTTCTCTTCCCTCTCTTCTGTTCCCTCTCCTCTTCCCTCTCTTCTGTTCCCTCTCCTCTTCCCTCTCTTCTGTTCCCTCTCTTCTCTTCCCTCTCTTCTGTTCCCTCTCTTCTGTTCCCTCTCTTCTGTTCCCTCTCCTCTTCCCTCTCTTCTGTTCCCTCTCCTCTTCCCTCTCTTCTGTTCCCTCTCTCCTCTTCCCTCTCTTCTGTTCCCTCTCTCCTCTTCCCTCTCTTCCCTTCCCTCTCCTCTTCCCTCTCCTCTTCCCTCTCTTCTGTTCCCTCTCTCCTCTTCCCTCTCTCCTCTTCCCTCTCTTCTGTTCCCTCTCTCCTCTTCCCTCTCTTCCCTTCCCTCTCCTCTTCCCTCTCCTCTTCCCTCTCTTCTGTTCCCTCTCTTCTCTTCCCTCTCTTCTGTTCCCTCTCTTCTGTTCCCTCTCTTCTGTTCCCTCTCTCCTCTTCCCTCTCTCCTCTTCCCTCTCTTCTGTTCCCTCTCCTCTTCCCTCTCCTCTTCCCTCTCTTCTGTTCCCTCTCTCCTCTTCCCTCTCTTCTGTTCCCTCTCTTCTGTTCCCTCTCTTCTGTTCCCTCTCTCCTCTTCCCTCTCTTCTCTTCCCTCTCTCCTCTTCCCTCTCTTCTGTTCCCTCTCTCCTCTTCCCTCTCTTCTGTTCCCTCTCTCCTCTTCCCTCTCTCCTCTTCCCTCTCTCCTCTTCCCTCTCTCCTCTTCCCTCTCTCCTCTTCCCTCTCTTCTGTTCCCTCTCCTCTTCCCTCTCTTATGTTCCCTCTCTCCTCTTCCCTCTCTCCTCTTCCCTCTCTCCTCTTCCCTCTCTCCTCTTCCCTCTCCTCTTCCCTCTCTTCTGTTCCCTCTCCTCTTCCCTCTCTCCTCTTCCCTCTCTTCTGTTCCCTCTCTCCTCTTCCCTCTCTCCTCTTCCCTCTCTTCTGTTCCCTCTCCTCTTCCCTCTCTCCTCTTCCCTCTCTTCTGTTCCCTCTCCTCTTCCCTCTCTCCTCTTCCCTCTCTTCTGTTCCCTCTCTCCTCTTCCCTCTCTCCTCTTCCCTCTCTTCTGTTCCCTCTCCTCTTCCCTCTCTCCTCTTCCCTCTCTTCTGTTCCCTCTCCTCTTCCCTCTCTCCTCTTCCCTCTCTTCTGTTCCCTCTCTTCTGTTCCCTCTCTTCTGTTCCCTCTCTCCTCTTCCCTCTCTCCTCTTCCCTCTCTCCTCTTCCCTCTCTTCTGTTCCCTCTCTCCTCTTCCCTCTCTTCTGTTCCCTCTCTCCTCTTCCCTCTCTTCTGTTCCCTATCCTCTTCCCTCTCTCCTCTTCCCTCTCTTCTGTTCCCTCTCTACCAGATTATACACACACACACACACACACACACACACACACACACACACACACACACACACACACAAGATCAGGGAGGGGAAAGATGTCTACAGGACGAGGATGGAGGACCAGCTGCAACAGAAGAACACCGTCGGTGTCTGGAAGGGCCTCAAGGCCATTTCTGGGTTCAAGGGGCCCAACCAACAGCCTGAGGGGGACCAACAGTGGGTGAATGATCTGAATTTATTTTTTAATAGATTTGACCAGCCATCCACCCCTCCCCCACCCAGACCTCCCTGTTGCTGCAACCCCCATCATCTGCACCCCCTGTGGATTACTGCCCCCCCTCTTCCTCCACCTCCCCATCTTCCACAGCACTCGGCTCCCCTTCACACCTCTCATACTCAGCACTCTACAACCAGAAACCCACTCCAACACCTCACAGCACCCCAGCCCCCAGCGTGTCCCTTAACCAGGTGAGGAAGGAACTGAGGAGGATCAAGGTGAGGAAGGCCACGGCTCCAGACGGCATCAGCTCAAGGCTCCTCAAATCCTGCGCAGACCAGCTGTGCGGGATAGCGGAGCACATCTTCAACTTGAGCTTGAGGCTGGGGAAAGTACCACAACTATGGAAGACGTCCTGCGTGGTACCGGTACCAAAGACCCCGCGGCCCAAGGACCTCAACAGCTACCGGCCGGTGGCGTTGACAGCCCACCTGATGAAGACCCTGGAGAGGCTGGTCCTTGCCCATCTCCGCCCTCTGGTGAGTTCATCCCTGGACCCACTTCAGTCCTCCTACCAGTCTGGCATCGGGGTGGATGACGCCGTCATCTTCCTGCTGCAGAGATGCCTCTCTCACCTGGAAAAGGCTGGAAGCACTGTGAGAGTCATGTTCTACGACTTCTCCAGTGCCTTCAACACCATCCAGCCTTTACTTCTGAGGGACAAGCTGGAGCAGACCGGGGTGGACCACCACCTGACTGCATGGATCCTGGACTACCTCACCAACCGTCCACAGTATGTGCGGATACGGGAGTGTGAGTCAGACCGGGTGTCCTGCAGCACGGGGCCCCCACAGGGAACCGTTCTGGCTCCATTCCTCTTCTCCATTTACACCTCGGACTTCAACCACAACTCTGCCAACTGCCACCTGCAAAAGTTCTCTAACGACTCTGCAATCGTCGGCCTCATTTCCGCAGACGATGACAGGGAATACAGTGAACTCAATCAGGACTTTTTAGGATGGTGCCAGCGGAACCGCCTCCAGATAAACTCCAGTAAGACCAAGGAGCTGGTGGTGGACTTCCGCCGGGGTAAACGCTCTCCTCCGGTACCGGTGAGCATCCGGGGACTGGACATTGAGATCGTTAAATCTTATAAGTACCTGGGTGTCCACTTGAACAACAAACTGGACTGGTCCGACCACGTACACGCTCTTTATAAAAAGGGACAGAGCAGACTCTTTCTGCTGAGGAGACTGAGGTCTTTTGGGGTGCAGGGAGCTCCTGAAGACCTTCTTTGACTCTGTGGTGGCATCAGCCATCTTTTATGGAGTGGTCTTCTGGAGCAGCAGCATCACGGCAGCTGACAGGAGGAGACTGGACAAACTGGTAAAGAAGGCCAGCAGCGTGCTGGGGCGTCCTCTGGATACCGTGGAGGTGGTGGGGGACAGGAGGATGATGAGTAAGCTCTCGTCCATGATAAGCCACGCCTCCCACCCCATGCAGGACACTCTAGCAGCGCTGCACAGCTCCTTCAGTCACCGGCTGATTCTTCCCCGGTGTCTGAGGGAGAGGAACCGCTGCGGTCAGGCTGCACAACCAGCTGAGCTCCCAGTAGAGTAGACAACTCTGACAACTGAACACTTTACTTCACTTTACTTTATCACTCACCTGGTGCAATATTATTATGTATATTACGTGTATTTACGTGCAATACGTTTAAGTACTTTCTATTCAGTCTGTATATTAATATTCTTCTCTACTGTTTTACTGCTTATATTTATTTATATTACTTGTTTCTATTGTATTATTGTATTATTCTTTTATTCACTTGTGAGCAAGGCTGCTGTAATCCTGTAATTTCCCCACTGCGGGACTAATAAAGGATTATCTTATCTTATCTTACACACACACAACACTGTTCATATTGGAACATTGTCAAGTATTTGTTCCACAGAAATGAACTCATCATGAAAAGATCTTTACCTTCTGTTAGGTGTGTCTTCACTTGGTTGTCATCATGGGTGGAGGCGGGTCATTGGAGGAGTCAGCAGAAGAGACGATCTGACAGGATATAAGTAATCTGACGACATCTCAGATCATCACACTGGAAGAGAGGACGCTCACACAACTCAGCTGATCTACACAACTTCACCAGGTGAGGACAGACTGTGGACAGAGACAGAGGGTGACAGGAACACATGGAGATGTAGAGTTTACTGATCTCCAGTCTGTGTAAAACTATCAGTCAGGCTGGTTGGTGTGCACAGAGAAATGCTGCATCTCTAACAGACTAAATACATCTAACAGTGTAAATGAAGTACTGAAGGCTGTGGGGTCACTTTTCCCATCAGGTTGGAGAAATGGCCTCAGATCTCAAAGTTGCTGCCCTGGGTCGACCTTTCACCCTAGGAATGCTCTACGATGCTCGGAGAGATGAACTGATCCCAGGTAAATCTGAGATTACATTACATTCGTATTAAAAATATTTATAAGTATGTTTGCCTATCACAGTTTTGCTTAAAGGAACTTTTAAATAATTTCCCCATTTAATCCTCACCTTTTTAACATTCTTATTCAATATTAAAATAATTAGTGAATGCTTTGTAATTCCAAAACGTAGTTGCGAACATTCATTTCAATCAGGAGAGACAGTGAGGGATTTGTAGTTAATATTTATTATGCCAGATGATGCATCCATGGTTACACAGAAGTTATTTGGCGCTTGAACTCCACGAGGAGATTGAGATCGCACTGTTTGCCCTGAGCGGCAGCGATCTGTAGATCCCCCCGGGGAGTCCAGACACTGGTGGTGGTGCTGGAGGTTCTGCTGGAGTTGCTGGAGATGCAGATGGGGTGCTGAATCTGAGAAGGTGGATAGTGCTGGGGAGGCTGCTGGTCGCATGTGACAGCAGCAGGACGCTAGAGGTGGGGATGGAGAACATTTAAAGGAGATTGCAACAAGCTGATAGGATTGCGAGGAGGGCGCGCCCAGCTGCTGAACAGCTGGTAGAGTCTGACGCTTCTGACAGGGACATCCGGTATGACATGCGTGCTGCTGGTGAGGGACAGTATGAGTGAGAGGCCTATGAGCCTGGCGTGAGGGGATTGTCTTCCTGTCTGAATTTACGCCCGAGCTTCGTTAGTTAAAGATTTAGGGAAGCATGCCGTAGTAGTAGCTGATATACAGTATTATGCTGTGATAAATACAGCATAATAGTACTAGTAACTGCTGTCACAATTTAATTTGTTTCCAGAACTTCTAAGGGGGAAACAATACATATATATATATATATATATATATATATATATATATATATATATACATATTGTAGCGACCCTGGGTCAGGAAAGCTACGAGTCGTAGATGGCTTATATGGTGTTTATTACGGGAACATAGAACAGGCTACTGTGGGCCGTAGCCTACGCCACAACAACAGCAAAACCCCGTGAAAGTCTCTCAACCAGCTTCACGTCTGCTCCGGGTCATAGACTCTGCTCCGAACGGCTCGTAACACAACACCACACAACACAACCACATCACTCGCTCTTCAATCACAGACACCAGCTCACGAGACGTTCACCGACATCCCGAACATAACATCCACAACACAACATCTCCTTCAGTCCGCTACAATATATACATATATATATGTATATATATATGTATATATATATATATATATACATACATACATACATACATATATATATAAAAATGGGACCTCCTCTTTTTCCCCCTCTGCTTCTTTCTGTTTTTTTTAATTGATTAATTTACTTTCATGAACTAAATGATCTTCCTGCTTTTTGTTCTTTTCATCTTCTAAAGGTGTGACGTTGTGGGACAATAAAACTCTAGAAGGGAAGATAACTGAAAAAGGTCAACCCTACAGTGAATTTGAAATTACTACAACATGGATGTTGAAGCTTCTCTGAAGGCCAGTTTCCTCAGTGGACTGATTGAAGTTGAAGGATCTGCCAAGTATCTGAATGATCAGAAGAACTTCAAGAATCAGAGCAGAGTGACATGTCAGTACAAATCCACCACCAACTTCAAACAGTTGTCAGGGATTGACCATGTCACCACAGACACCGACCAAATTAATATCATTAAGAAAAGCGGCAACACATGTAGTCACGGGCATCCTCTATGGGGCAAATGCTTTCTTTGTGTTCGACAGTGAGAAGATAGAGGCCAGCAGCGTTCAGGACATCCAGGGCAACATGAAAGCTGTGATCAACAAGATCCCCTCTCTTAGTCTTGAGGCGAGCGCTGGCATCAAGCTGACTGATAAAGAAAAAGCCCTGACTGATAAATGCTCCTGCAAATTCATCGGAGACTTCATCCTTGAAAGCAACCCTGCAACATATGTAGATGCAGTGAAGACCTACGTACAACTTCCACAGCTACTGGGAGAAGATGGAGAGAATTCTGTCCCAATGAAGGTCTGGCTGATGCCACTGAAGAATTTGTATCCCGAAGCTGCTGAGATGAAGAGTGAGATCACCTTTGGACTGGTGGAGATAATGCAGGATGCTCTTGAAGATTTGAGGGAAATACGAATGAGATGCAACGATTCTCTGGAAGACGGAGTGGTAGAGGACTTTCTAATTCTTCAAGAAGAGTTAGAAACCTTCCAAAAATGGTGTCAGTACTATGCATTGAACCTCCAGCAGACCATGAAGAAGAAACTCCCCTCCATCCGTGAAGGTAAAGAAGATGAAAGCTCAGCAGAAAAAGTCTTTGAAGACAGACACAACTCACCATTCAGTCAAGATAAACTGAGCAAGTGGCTGGATGGTAAAGAGAGAGAAATCAACGTCATCAGATCCCTTGTAGATATCATGAAGGGAATAAAGATCGTCCGAAATCAGTCTGAGCTGGACAGAGAGGTTCTGGCTGGAAAGAATGTTGTGTGCTTCGTTTTCACCTCCATGAAAAGAGGGGATCCTCTCCTTAATGAGATGGCCACCTACTTTGACTCCCCTGAATTAGGCAGTACCATAGAAGAAGACCAGTGGTTCTACTCAGAGGAAGTTTTTACCAGAATGAGAAAACAAGCCGAAACATTCCATGTGTTTGCCAGAGAAACTATGACCTATGGCACCTGCCGTTGCCTCATCACAGGCATTCCAAATGAGAAGTATGAAGGATCAACCATCTACCTTTACATGGATGGCATTCTGGTCGATGAAGCAGCATCATGGACCTCAGACATCTGATCTGGCGTAAGTATAAAAATGCTTTTCAGTCAAAAATACGGTTTACTAATTACTGTCTTCCAGAAACCCGTTTGACCATCAGAATTAATGCATTTGTTTTGGTCTCTCCATCAGATATCTGTGATCTCACCCTGGACCCAAAGGCTGCAGATAACGACCTCTCTGTCTGATGGAAACAAGAAAGCAACGAGTGAATCAGCTTTACCCAGCCTTCTATGTTCATGATGAACACAACTATGTCTATCAGTTCAATAAGATCAATGACTTGTTAGATCCTTGGTCTGTTAATAGAGAGATGGGTTTACAATTAAAGTTTAAACAGTAAAGTAACATCCCATGTTAACTTGAACTTGTTTCACAAATTCACAAAAATATAAAAAAAAACAAAGAGAGGATGAACATAGATGACCTTATAAAAGTTACAAGATATGTAATGTTCTGTTCATCAGACTGGTTTGTGCTTCACAATCAGTATCAAGTTAATTTTAAATCACAATTTAATCATTTTAATTATATTCTTATTCCTGATCATTATTGCTTTGTCAACACTAATATGTTGACATATATTATCAAAGCTCATGTCAAAACTTGCATAACTTGTTTTAGTGAATATATCATGTTGATTATGTTATGACATAAGGGAAAGTGCCTTTGATTCATTTAGCTTTTGTTTCTTTTCTTCTTTTGTGTTAAAATAGTTATCTTGGCTTAATACTAATTTTGTACCTTAATCCTGACCTCAAGTTCAACTAATGACTTTACTCTGGAAAGAGACACTGTTAACACCATTTTATCAGATGTTAAGCACACTGCTGATGTTTATGGAGCTCCAGTAAAGTTTCCACTTCACTTGGTACATCAGATATGTTGTTAACCCTTTTCTAATTACTTATACTTGTGATTCAGAGCTTATAATAATACACAATTGCTTTTTAAGACATGTATGTTGGAATATAACACAGTTGATGTAAAAAGAGTCAGTGTTGACATCATTTTGTTGCAAACATTGATGATGTTTATAGAAGTGAACTAATGTCAGATTGCAGAGACACAGTAACACCTGTTGGACATGTTTACTCTCTTCTGGAGCAGAATATTCAATAAAGTGGAGACCTGACTTCACCACTGTGTGCTGCTTTGTTTCCTTTATATTAAACGCTTGTAGCAAAGGTACAAAGAAGGTCTCCTTTGGATCTCTAACACATCCATATATTTCAATGCAAAGAACACAAGAAGATAGTTTGGAAAGGGGAAGCTAGTTAGCCTAGCTTGCTAATGTTAGCATTGCTTTCCAATAGGAGAGAATTACCTCATAATCTCTTTTGCCTGGCCCCCGATGAATATACGTATGTATGTGTATGTATATACACACATACACATACATACGTATACACACACACACACCTATACACACACACACCTATACTAAGACTAAGATGGCGCCGTGCCAGCGGCTGCCTGTCGCAGTAGCTAGCCTGAGGCAGGAGGAGGTCCCGGTGCTGTGGAAGACGTCGTGCCTGGTCCCTGTCCCCAAGAAGTCATCTCCATCTGGCCTCAATGACTACCGACCGGTTGCCCTCACCTCCCATGTGATGAAGGTGCTGGAGAGGCTGGTCTTGGCCCACCTCCGACCGCAGGTGAAATCGTCGCTGGACCCTCTACAGTTTGCTTACCAGCCTCATGTGGGAGTGGACGACGCCATCATCTACCTGCTGCAACGAGCTCAGTCGCACCTGGATGGAACCGGTGTCTCTGTGAGAGTCACTCTCTTTGACTTCTCCAGTGCATTTAACACCATCCAACCCCTGCTACTGAGTGAGAAGCTGCGGGTGGTGGGGGTAGACTCGTCCACCATCTCCTGGATCACTGACCACAATACCTGGAAATGTCCTGAAGCTGTCGAGAGTTTTAGACAGAGCTGTGATTCAGCGCCGGCTGGGAACCCGATCCATCATGAGGACGGAGAGGAGAGAAGAAGAAATAGCTGTCTGGAGCCGTGAATAAAGAGTCCACACGATAAGATGCCGAGGCTCCTCCTCCATCTCTTTCTCACCGCTGTGAGCCTCGCAGACGTCCATGCTGTCCTCCTGTGCTCTCTTCCATCGGCTGTCGTTGAATTCACTTGCCTGCCTGCTTCTCTCCTTGGTTTAGGGTTTGTTTATGTTCAAGAAAATGTGGTTTTCTGCCTACAAAAGATCATCTAAACTGAGGTTATTATATATCTATTTTTCACCCTCAATAACTTCCAGAGCATACAAGTTGAAGCAGCAATGAATATATGTGTCAGTATGAAGTACAGTAAACAATTCATAAGCACTTTCTCTGCCTGGTTTTTTCTCACATGATGAAGTGTATGTGAGAAACAAGCAGCTGACAATGGTTTCTATATTTCAGTGTGGCTGTATAGGCTTTTGCTCAGCACACTCACTATACGCCAGCGGGCTTAATCAACTTATTCTTTATCTTCCGTATGCGCAGCGTTACATGCACATGTGTCAAAATACATAAAAATATGCGGCCTGATCAAGCATCGTGTGCTCCGACTTTTCTAAGACATTCGGCCCCTGTTTCTCCGAAAAAAACGTGAAAAACGTCGATGAATTTCCGCATTCACTTGAATGGCGTTTCGGCTTGAAGAGAGCAAAACAACACTAATCTTTGGGCCCAAAGTGACTCGCCATACTTTAACGTAGGAAAATGATTTGAAGTTTCGAAGGTTAAAAAAACTCTGGACTTTATTTGGCCAAATGGGCCTTTTGATCGCTAACACAGTTTTCATGTAATCATTGTTCAGGTTTCAGGAACATTTTGGGACCGTTTCAGAGTTTATAATGTGTGAGATGAGAGCAGCGGCAGCTCCACAGTCTTAAGACCCTCATGGTCATATTTTAAACTCCACAAACATAAAAGATATATCAACGCGTTCGGCACAGTCTTTCCTCTCTGTTGATAATCATATTTTGATGATTTGACTTGTGTTTTTTGCCTTGAAAGCCGGGGTTTAACAGATGGTTTTGTAGAAAATCCACCACCAGTAGTCTGCCCTTTAACCCTGGTGTCTACGAAGCAATAGCTGTCCATCACAAATACAGAAATGACACCACAATAATTCATCTTACTGCTGATATTGTTGGCGTATATGCATATTGCAACGTCTTACGGCAGTAGCAGCCACACTGCCAACATTTCTTGCGAAAGTACTGTTTAAAATCTAAAACGGTGGTTTAAGATGTTTGTCTTCTTCACGTTATCACTGTGTTAGCTCCACGTTACCCAAATAATCATCTATCTCAGCAACATATTACATTACAGCATTTTGCTCATTTAAGACAGATCTCCCCAAAGGTAATAAAACTCACTTTTAATATTGAAAATAAGTTGCACTCGTTTTTTGTGCCAGACAATTTAATAAAGTTTCTTGTCTCAATTTTGTATTTGCTTTGATGGAGGAAATAAGATGAAATGATGTTGTTCACTGGAAAGAATCCTCCTTCCTCACGTCTACGATACCCCGTTGAAAAGGAAAGGAAGAACGGAGACGTTATTGCACAGACACACTCGCCTCCCTGCCTACTTACAACCATCTAACACTGTCATGAGTGTAGAACTCAATTAATGTAACCATGCATGCTGCTGCAGTTAGATAAGGACAAAGAGGAGCCCATCCTGTATTAGAGCATGAAACCAAATGGTACAGTCTTGATTACGCCGTCGGAGGCATTAGCCGAGAAAGTTGGACACACGGAATTTGTCTCCAATAAATGTTGGACTACAGTTTCATACATTTACAATCCATAGGATGAAGGAGAAGCCACAGTTCCGTGTTCCACATGACATAGTAATTGTCACGAGGCTGCAGGTGTATTAACGAACACATGTAGGCGTGAAGTAAAGGATCATTTCAGTGAAAGGTAATTGGTCATCAATGACGCCGCCTGGATCTTACAGTCTTTGTTGGAGAGAGTGAAGTGGAGCTGATGCTGTACTGAACAAAGACTGAATATTTGTTCCTAGCCAACAGCACAAATGCATGAATTTCTGATGTTATATTATTATGCAACATGTTTTTTTTCTTCCCCATTGTGACCAAAGGCTGCAGACATGTATTCCAATAAACTTGCAGATGAAAGAGAAAAGAGAAAAGTTCAAACCAGTTGATTCTGAGAAATGATCATCGCCAAGAAACAGAATGGGAGGACAATTTGTGTTATTCTAAAACAATGTACAGGTAACCTTCCTGCAGTTGGATTGTTAAGAAGCCGTTTGTCCAAAACAACAACACGACTGGGAGAAAAAGCTTTTGAGGTCAAAGCAGTGTTTCGTGGTTAGTCCATCCACTCCCATGGCTGTGGACATAAAACCATCCAGAAACCTTCTTTCACAACTGATCTTCAGCTCATGCATGTTGATGTCAGGGGTAGCAATCAGAGTGCCAAGCAACAGTTCAAAAGTACATTTATAAAAGAAGAAAAAAGGCTTCAATAAACGCTATATCTAAACAGAGAGGTTGACAGGCAGATAACACACAGTACGAACCAACACTGGGGCAGGAGACAGGCAGGGCTTAAATACACAGGGGAGGGGCCGGTGATTGGACACAGCAGGGAACAATCAGGGACAAGGCAGACAATCACAGGGGCAGGAAGTGCAGGGAACACAGAGGACACACAAGACAAGGTCATTTTGCTTTATTAAAAGTCAATGGTGACATGAAACATATTCTAGAAACCAAAAACCAGCATCTTTCCCGAACCTTAACCATCACCATCACATGCCTGAACCTAAACCCAATCACCGGTCCAGCGATGCCCTGGACGACCACCACCCACAGATTATATACTGATTAGTGAACACCAAACCATCATACACTATATGACACATGGAAAACAAGCATGTAAGACAACTAGTACACACCAGATGAACCACATAATCACAATTTACAATGTAGAAATACATAAAGACAATTACTTTTCAAATGCTTTAAATGTTTCACTAAGATAAAGCTAATCAGGATGTCAGAGAAACAACTAGCATGTCTGCCAACAGCAACTCTCAACAACAACAACAACAACAACAACAACAACAACAACCACCTTATGGTTGAACTCTGCATGCCGCCTCCAGTCCCCTGTGAGCTGGGCTTCAGGTTCAGCCTCTGGCTTGTTTCAGGGAGCAACCTCAGTTGATGCTACAATTCCTCAGGCGTCACCTGGACCTGGACGGGTTTCTCTTTGAACACGCGTGTGTCTGGAGATGCAAACACAGCGGTCCGGACGCAGAGACTCACATCTTCCCGTCTTATACCGAGCTGATGCAACTGTGTGGGGCAAAGAAACCTGTGTTCCCTTTTTAAATCGGTTCAACCATCAATATGTAACATGTTCTTTGGCCAGTCAAATATATAAATAAAAATATATTAATATATTTATTATTATTATTAGATGTCGAGAGGATATTGATAACGTACTCAGATCGCATGGTCAAGCTGGACGCAACGATAACTAATTCAAGCTAATGTCGTTGCTAAACAAGTCAACAACATTCACACTGATTCACACTCATATTTGCTGACAATTGAAATGTAATAATTAGTAAAAGCACCATATCTAAAGGGAAAAATACCCATTTAAAGAGCAACAAAACTGCTTGGTGAGGTTAGTAAAGGTTTATGTGACTTCTTAAGAACGTTACGTCACAAACCCGTATCTTAAAATAAGTCAACGTAGTTTTTTGCTTTCACACCGGACACAAACAGGGGCCTCATGGGTGAAAGTTCTTTGTAAGACTCCTCCATTCAAACTGCCTTCCTCCCAGACTCTTTATACGTCACCTGACTTCCTCCTTTGCTCCCTGCGTCTAATATTGCAGCGGATGGGTTGCATTGTGTGAGACTTTCAAATATCTCCAACCCGGAAACACACTGCCTCGGGGCCATGGCTGTCGCCGGCGCAGACGTATAACGTCCGGTGTTGAGAGAGCGAGATGTCCGTCATTGGGGAAGGGGACACTATCTGAAACGAGGGGCTGGAAAGAGTTTAATGTTCTGGAGTTCTGGAGTTCAGTCGGGCTCAAGGCCTCGGGGTGAGAGTCGGCTGCAGACGCCGGTCGATGAAAAGCCGACAGCAGGTCAATATGATTAATTATCAAGTTTCCTGAACCAAACATGTGCAACATGGGGAGAGAACGATCTGTACCTGCCAACATGTTCAACATCTCCTTCGAAGCAACACGTCAATCAAATGACCATGACTGCATTTTTTCCACATAAGGAAACGTAGCCCGTCGCTTCTCTGCTGTCAGAACTTTGATGCATGTCTTCCTGCCGCCTCCGTTCCTCCGAGGCCGACCTCCTGTCTCTGCCGCTCAGGACCAAGGAACTAACCTTCAGACCGCCGCTTGGAGGCCGGCTGGAAACACGCCGGCCCGACTCTGGAGACGGTCCATCTCAAGGGTGATTGGACACAAGTCGATGCTAAAACTGGCAATGGAAAGACGAACCATTGTAGCATGGTTTGATTCAGCGCGGCCAAAAGTGCCACTGGCAAAGCCTGACTAGAGAGACAGTGTGTTCTTTCCCTGTGCTCCATTCTCGTACCTTAAAGCCAAGAGTGGAAGAAAAGCCTCTACCAGGCACTTCATCACCGTCACAGAGAGAGAGGAAGGCCAAGCCTCAGTTACAGCAGGTGTAACGCTGGAGCAGGGCGGGGCTACCTTGTGATTGACAGATCTGAGAGTGGTCCGTGTTTTTAAACTTCAACCCTTTCACGGTGTGTTTGTTCAGCGTTGGTCGAGTCGCGTCTGGTTGCACAAAAACAAGATGGCGACGGCCAGAATGCCACGCTCTCTCGAACCCCCAGTCCACAAACCAATGGGTGGCATCGCTGGGACTACAGTCTAAGCCACGCCTCCATCAGTTACACCCAATCACATCCTTAGAAAGCCCAGGATGTGCTTTAGGACTCAAACAAACAAAAAGCAGGTTGTTTGTGTGAAGGCTTCAGTTCTGTGTCCAAGTGCTGGGTCTTGTTCTCTAAAGGGAGACTTGAGGCCTCCTGAATCTCACATCAATGTTCTTGTTTTGTCATCTTGGATACCGGTTAATCTCCGATTGCCGCCATCAACAGAGACGTTGGACTGCAGTGCAGCTATTCCCTCTTTTCATCCCTTCGTCTTTGCAGAGCGTCGGTTGGACCACATTTAAATGTAAATAAACGGAGACGACTGGTCACCAAAGCGGCGCGCCGTTCAACTGGAGGAGCGGCCGAGGGCTCGTGGACCTCACACAGCGGACGGCTACACCTGTGAAGCACGCAATCGCCAAAGCGATTTGAATCTCGAGAGGAAGAATCGTGATTACATACCAAAGCTGAGCGCACGAGTTCAGACCTCATGAATACAGATAGATGTGTTGTGTTGTAGTAAATACTCAGTGGAGATTACACTCACAAGAGTTTCACCCTCATGGGCTTCATCCGGCAATGTGTCACTTTACATTTTACGTTTTCAGTGTTTGACAAAAGACCCAGAGGGTTTAATTAAGTAATAATGATTGTGTGTCGTCGAGAAAACAAACCGGGCGAGTGAACAGTCGCAACATTTGTCGTTTTTACGCAACTTGCAGAGCATAAAATTACCGTTCTACATTATCCTGCACAACCAGCAACTGCTGCACACCTCAATACTCAATTAACACACACACACACACACACACACACACACACACACACACACACACACACACACACACAACCTGAAAGTGTGAATCGTCTAAGATATTACAACAGCTCAGTGCGGCGGGCGGTCAGGCAAGTATTGATAACACTGCAGATAATTATCACTGAACCCGTGTGACACACCTTCCTCTCTCCTCTTCCCCCTCTCCTCTTCCCTCTCTCCTCTTCCCTCTCTCCTCTTCCCTCTCTCCTCTTCCCTCTCCTCTTCCCTCTCTCCTCTTCCCTCTCTCCTCTTCCCTCTCTTCTGTTCCCTCTCCTCTTCCCTCTCTCCTCTTCCGTCTCTTCTGTTCCCTCTCTTCTGTTCCCTCTCTCCTCTTCCCTCTCCTCTTCCCTCTCCTCTTCCCTCTCTCCTCTTCCCTCTCTCCTCTTCCCTCTCCTCTTCCGTCTCCTCTTCCCTCTCTCCTCTTCCCTCTCCTCTTCCCTCTCTCCTCTTCCCTCTCTCCTCTTCCCTCTCTTCTGTTCCCTCTCTCCTCTTCCCTCTCTCCTCTTCCCTCTCTCCTCTTCCCTCTCCTCTTCCCTCTCTCCTCTTCCCTCTCTCCTCTTCCCTCTCTTATGTTCCCTCTCTCCTCTTCCCTCTCCTCTTCCCTCTCTCCTCTTCCCTCTCTTCTGTTCCCTCTCCTCTTCCCTCTCCTCTTCCCTCTCTCCTCTTCCCTCTCCTCTTCCCTCTCTCCTCTTCCCTCTCCTATTCCCTCTCTCCTCTTCCCTCTCTCCTCTTCCCTCTCTCCTCTTCCCTCTCCTCTTCCCTCTCTCCTCTTCCCTCTCTCCTCTTCCCTCTCCTATTCCCTCTCTCCTCTTCCCTCTCTCCTCTTCCCTCTCCTATTCCCTCTCTCCTCTTCCCTCTCTCCTCTTCCCTCTCCTATTCCCTCTCTCCTCTTCCCTCTCTCCTCTTCCCTCTCTCCTCTTCCCTCTCTCCTCTTCCCTCTCTCCTCTTCCCTCTCTCCTCTTCCCTCTCCTCTTCCGTCTCCTCTTCCCTCTCTCCTCTTCCCTCTCCTCTTCCCTCTCTCCTCTTCCCTCTCCTCTTCCGTCTCCTCTTCCCTCTCTCCTCTTCCCTCTCCTCTTCCCTCTCCTCTTCCCTCTCTCCTCTTCCCTCTCTCCTCTTCCCTCTCTTCTGTTCCCTCTCTCCTCTTCCCCCTCTCCTCTTCCCTCTCTCCTCTTCCCTCTCTCCTCTTCCCTCTCTCCTCTTCCCTCTCCTCTTCCCTCTCCTCTTCCCTCTCCTCTTCCCTCTCTCCTCTTCCCTCTCTCCTCTTCCCTCTCCTCTTCCGTCTCCTCTTCCCTCTCTCCTCTTCCCTCTCCTCTTCCCTCTCCTCTTCCCTCTCTCCTCTTCCCTCTCTCCTCTTCCCTCTCTTCTGTTCCCTCTCTCCTCTTCCCTCTCTCCTCTTCCCTCTCTTCTGTTCCCTCTCTCCTCTTCCCTCTCCTCTTCCCTCTCTCCTCTTCCCTCTCCTCTTCCCTCTCCTCTTCCCTCTCTCCTCTTCCGTCTCTTCTGTTCCCTCTCTTCTGTTCCCTCTCTCCTCTTCCCTCTCCTCTTCCCTCTCCTCTTCCCTCTCTCCTCTTCCCTCTCTCCTCTTCCCTCTCTCCTCTTCCCTCTCTCCTCTTCCCTCTCTCCTCTTCCCTCTCCTCTTCCGTCTCCTCTTCCCTCTCTCCTCTTCCCTCTCCTCTTCCCTCTCTCCTCTTCCCTCTCTCCTCTTCCCTCTCTTCTGTTCCCTCTCTCCTCTTCCCTCTCTCCTCTTCCCTCTCTTCTGTTCCCTCTCCTCTTCCCTCTCCTCTTCCCTCTCTCCTCTTCCCTCTCCTCTTCCCTCTCTCCTCTTCCCTCTCTTCTGTTCCCTCTCTCCTCTTCCCTCTCTCCTCTTCCCTCTCCTCTTCCCTCTCTCCTCTTCCCTCTCTCCTCTTCCCTCTCCTATTCCCTCTCTCCTCTTCCCTCTCTCCTCTTCCCTCTCCTATTCCCTCTCTCCTCTTCCCTCTCTCCTCTTCCCTCTCCTATTCCCTCTCTCCTCTTCCCTCTCTCCTCTTCCCTCTCTCCTCTTCCCTCTCCTCTTCCCTCTCTCCTCTTCCCTCTCTTCTGTTCCCTCTCCTCTTCCCTCTCTCCTCTTCCCTCTCTCCTCTTCCCTCTCTCCTCTTCCCTCTCCTCTTCCCTCTCTCCTCTTCCCTCTCTCCTCTTCCCTCTCTCCTCTTCCCTCTCCTCTTCCCTCTCTCCTCTTCCCTCTCTCCTCTTCCCTCTCTCCTCTTCCCTCTCTCCTCTTCCCTCTCTCCTCTTCCCTCTCCTCTTCCCTCTCTCCTCTTCCCTCTCTCCTCTTCCCTCTCTCCTCTTCCCTCTCCTCTTCCCTCTCTCCTCTTCCCTCTCCTCTTCCCTCTCTCCTCTTCCCTCTCTCCTCTTCCCTCTCCTCTTCCCTCTCTCCTCTTCCCTCTCCTCTTCCCTCTCCTCTTCCCTCTCTCCTCTTCCCTCTCTCCTCTTCCCTCTCCTCTTCCCTCTCCTCTTCCCTCTCTCCTCTTCCCTCTCCTCTTCCCTCTCCTCTTCCCTCTCTCCTCTTCCCTCTCCTCTTCCCTCTCTCCTCTTCCCTCTCTCCTCTTCCCTCTCTCCTCTTCCCTCTCTTCTGTTCCCTCTCTTCTGTTCCCTCTCTCCTCTTCCCTCTCTCCTCTTCCCTCTCTCCTCTTCCCTCTCTCCTCTTCCCTCTCCTCTTCCCTCTCTTCTGTTCCCTCTCTTCTCACACATGGTCACAGGCAGTTTAAAAACCATCCTACTGCAGTAATTACATATCATTGAACCGTTTCATCGTTCATGCAAACAGAACAATTTCTTCCATAGGTTGAATTCTTATTGTTTTCCTGGAAACTAAAATATATTTTGTGGCCATTTCTTAGTTTTCAACAGAAGCTCCTCTTCAGTCCATCGTTTCTGCTCAAAAAGGTTAATGCAGACCCAGAAGATGGAGCCGACGTTCCCTGCATGATTTCAGCCCCGGGCCGGACCGAAGGATCCGTCTTAGAGTTCCTCATTGTTTCTCCTGGACGTCTCTTCCTCCCTCTTCCTCTCTCTCTTCCTCATCCTCATTCAACTCACATGACCCTGTTTAGCCTCTAATACTAGTAGATGAATATCTGAACAGAACCCCTCCCCCTGTGCCCCCGGAGCAGGAAGGTTCTCCGCTGTGTCCTTGTTCCCCGCAGTACGTTTTCAATCTGCTCGCTCGGCACGACCTGATTGGTTGAAGCCTTTTATCCGCGGTGCGAAAGCTCAGAAAGAAAAATCTACTCGAAAAGAAATGGACTCTTCCTCGACGCGTAGTTTTCTCATTCTGTGTTGAAGTAAGAAGAAAACAACTGTAACGTGTGAATAAATCACACGGAAGAGCAAAGGCCTCTTCTACATGACAAGCTCACACATGTTAAGGCTTTCACGCGGTTCTATGCACACAATCACACAATCACACAACGCGGTCACAGCCCTGACAGAGGATGAGACGCAAAGAAGAGGAGAGCCAGGAGGACGGTGTACGACGACTTGATTCAAGTTGAAGAGGTATTAGAAGTACAGACTGTTAAATAAAACATGGAGCAGGTGTGTTGATCAGTGTTTTTAAACGTATAGCTCCACAATGTGAAGTACCTCTGAGAGCAAACTGGAGGAGAACAACAGCGACGCTCACAGTAGCATCAAACAACAAGGCAGCGTCCTCACAGATCTACAGGTTGTGAAAACGTGCACCGCCACATGATCACATGATCACATGATCACGTGATCATGTGATCATGTGACAGAATGAGAACACGAGAGGCTGCACACGTTTAAATGTCTTCCTGATCTTTCTTCACCCTAAAAACAAAGACGGGGATTAGTGGAGCAGAATGAATCCTCTGACCGGCTTCTCCTGCTAAAGGGAAGTAGAAACAAAGAAACTAGAGTCGCACACGATCACAAGAATACAGTTAAGAAGCTTCTTAGGACTCAGATCACCAATGATGTCATCATCCTCACACACACACACACACACACACACACACACACAAACAGCATACTGAAGTGGCGCTTCAGCATCCTGGAGCTCTGACCGGCAGACAGGTGGAGTGGAGCTGGTGCAATGTGGGCCGACCCGGTGCAACAGCAGAGCAACGCGCCGGGCCGGTCCGGGGTCAAAGGTCAAACCGGGCCGGTCCCGTGTAGACCAGTCTCTCAGGGTCTAAACAGTTTGAAAGCCTTGGTCTACTTTAAATGTGAAAGGACTCTGCTCGGTCCGGCTGTCCTCACATGATGCATGCTGGGACGTGAGAGTCAGAGAAGTCCCACTCCGTTAAGACGCCTCTTTGTATTTCATCATCTGTAACATAACTAAGTATTACATCATCTGTATTAAACATAACTAAGTATTTCATCTGTATTAAACACAACTAAGTATTTCATCTGTATTAAACACAACTAAGTATTTCATCTGTATTAAACATAACTAAGTATTTCATCTTTAATAAACATAACTAAGTATTTCATCTGTATTAAACATAACTAAGTATTTCATCTGTATTAAACATAACTAAGTATTTCATCTTTAATAAACATAACTAAGTATTTCATCTGTATTAAACATAACTAAGTATTTCATCTTTAATAAACATAACTAAGTATTTCATCTGTATTAAACATAACTAAGTATTTCATCTTTAATAAACATAACTAAGTATTTCATCTATATTAAACATAACTAAGTATTTCATCTGTATTAAACATAACTAAGTATTTCATCTTTAATAAACATAACTATATTTAATTATTTATTTATTTATTCTCTGCAGGAGCGGTGAAAAGAAGACTATCTCGCCCGGCAACTAGCAGAGACTAGCAGAGTTACGTGTCCCGATAAATAATTCAATAAATAAATATCCCACATGCAGCCCGTTTGAAAAGGGAATGTTTTTACATTTAGTAAATATCAGAGAAACAAGAGCACGTTAATAAATAACTTATGTACTGCTCCTGTCTTCATCCTGCAGCGCTGAAGACGGAGACTCTGAGAAGTGAATCTGAAAGATGGAAGTTAAGGAACACTGGTCCCGTAACCGTCACCAGAAGAAAGAGCGCTGGTTTGAATGGTTGTAATGGTTTTATTGGTTTTAATGGTTGTAATGGTTTTAATGGTTGTAATGGTTTTATTGGTTTTATTGGTTGTAATGGTTTTAATGGTTGTAATGGTTTTATTGGTTGTAATGGTTTTATTGGTTGTAATGGTTTTATTGGTTGTAATGGTTTTAATAGTTTTAATGGTTTTAATGGTTGTAATGGTTTTATTGGTTTTATTGGTTGTAATGGTTTTAATGGTTGTAATGGTTTTAATAGTTTTAATGGTTTTAATGGTTGTAATGGTTTTAATAGTTTTAATGGTTTTAATGGTTTTATTGGTTGTAATGGTTTTATTGGTTGTAATGGTTTTATTGGTTGTAATGGTTTTAATAGTTTTAATGGTTTTAATGGTTGTAATGGTTTTAATGGTTGTAATGGTTTTATTGGTTGTAATGGTTTTATTGGTTGTAATGGTTTTAATAGTTTTAATGGTTTTAATGGTTGTAATGGTTTTAATAGTTTTAATGGTTTTAATGGTTGTAATGGTTTAATCTGATGAAGCCTCCGTTTGAGCTCCCGGCTGCAGGTCGGTGGTTCTCGTGTGCAGCTCGCCGGCACGCAGGTGAATAACAGGCGATGGAGGAGGTGTTGCCTAGCAACAGCAAAAACGAGGGCCTCTCACTGCAACAACACAAACCAGTGTGTGCACTGGTTTGTGTTGTTGCAGTGAGGGACTCTCTGCAGCTGAAGTTGAGATCAAGAGTAAAACAAACTGTAAAAACTCACTTTTTACCTCCTCCTCTCCTCCTCTTCCTCCTCCTCCTCTCCTCTTCCTCCTCCTCTTCCTCCTCCTCTCCCTCCCCGTCTCCCTGCTGCTCGGCCTGATCAGGCCTGACATCAGCGCTCACTACTCATTAGGAGAAGTTAGCGGAGGACCTGGACGCCTCGGGCGGCGATGGAAAGGACATCCAGGACTTCAGCGACACGCACGGGAGGACCGGAGGTACCGAGTCCTCAGGAGTTCAGACGATGAGCGTTAGCTAAGATCTGAGCGCCGAGGGCGAAGGCCGAGGACGTCTTTGAGACGAAGAGACGTAGAGACGAAGAGAGTAATCAAGGAGGAACGTTTGAGCATAAATGCATATTTTGTTAAAGGAATACTTTACGCACAAAGTAAAGTACTCGCTGTTACCTCGAGTTCCTGAAGAAAACCTTTGAAGCTAAAGAATTGAAGTACATTTTGGCTCTTTAATCAAAGGCAAGGCAAGGCAAGGCAAGTTTATTTTTATAGCACATTTCAACAACAAGGCGATTCAAAGTGCTTCACATAAAACCATTAAGAGCATCAAAACATAATGCAGAGAAAACAGGATTTAAAACAGTTAAGAAAACATTAAAACAGTAGAAAACAGGATTTAAAACAGTTAAGAAAACATTAAAACAGTAGAAAACAGGATTTAAAACAGTTAAGAAAACATTAAAACAGTCAAAAAGCTAAATAAAAAATAAAAATTGAATAAAAGTTGCAGTGCAGTTTAAGAAATAAAATGCAGTAGTGAGATGCAGCAATTGAATCTGGATCAATTACAGGCAACAGCAAACAGAAAAGTCTTCAATCTGGATTTAAAGGAGCTGAGGGTCTCAGCAGACCTGCAGCTTTCAGGGACCTTGTTCCAGATATGTGGAGCAGAAAAGCTGAACGCTGCTTCTCCATGTTTAGTTCTGACTCTTGGAACAGAAAGTAGACCCGTCCCAGACGACCTGAGGGGTCGGGATGGTTCATAAGGTAGCAGCAGATCACAAACATACTTAGGCCCTAAACCATTCAGTGCTTTATAAACCAGCAGCAGGATTTTAAAGTCAATTCTTTGTTTGACAGGAAGCCAGTGCAAAGACCTCAGAACTGGTGTGATGTGATCCACTTTCCTGGTCTTAGTGAGGACTCGAGCTGCAGCGTTCTGAATCAGCTGCAGCTTTCTGATTGACTTTTTACAGAGGCCTGTGAACACACCGTTACAGTAGTCCAGTCTACTGAAGATAAATGCATGGACAAGTTTCTCCAAATCCTGTTGAGACATAAGTCCTCTAACCCTTGATATATTCTTCAGGTGGTAGTAGGCTGATTTTGTAATTGTCTTGATATGGCTGTTCAGGTTGAGGTCTGAATCCATAACTACACCTAGATTTCTGGCTTGGTTTGAGGTTTTTAACGTCAGTGATTGAAGCTGAGCGCTGACTTTCAATCGTTCGTCCTTGGGACCAAAAACAATTACTTCTGTTTTATCTTTGTTTAATTGAAGAAAATTCTGGCACATCCAGTTATTGATTTCTTCAATGCATTTAGCCAGCCCTTGTATGGGACTATAGTCCCCTGGTGATATAGTTATGTAGATTTGTGTGTCATCTGCATAATTATGATAACACACTTTGTTGTTTTTCATAATCTGAGCCAGTGGAAGCATGTAGATGTTGAACAGAAGAGGCCCCAGTATTGAGCCTTGGGGAACACCACATGTCATCCTAGTCAGCTCTGATGTGTAATTAGCTACCGACACAAAGTATTGTCAGTCCTTCAAGTAGGATTCAAACCAGTTAAGTGCTGCGCCAGAGAGTCCTACCCAGACTTTCAGTCTGTCTAGTAGTATGTCATGATCGACCGTGTCGAATGCAGCACTGAGATCCAGTAACACTAAGACTGAAGTTCTGCCACTGTCTGTGTTTAAGTGGATGTCGTTGAAAACCTTAACAAGAGCAGTTTCAGTACTGTGGTGCTGACGAAAGCCGGACTGGAAGACATCGAAACAGTTATTTTCGGCCAAGAAGTTGTTCAGCTGTTGAAAAACCACTTTTTCCATTATTTTACTTAAGAATGGGAGGTTTGATATTGGCCTATAGTTTTTCAATATTTCGGGGTCTGAACTAGCCTTCTTTAGGAGTGGTTTAATCACTGCAGTTTTTAGGGCTTGAGGGAAGACACCTGAAAGAAGGGATGTGTTTACAATTTGTAAAAGATCAGCGGTCATGCAGTGTGAAATGTTTTTGAAAAAGTGTGTTGGTAGAATATCCAAGCAGCAGGAGGATGTTTTCAGATGTTGTGTAATGTCTTCTAGGCCTCTCTGGTTAATTGAGTCAAATTGTGTCATGATATTTGAATGGCTGTTAGATGGGGACAACACATATCCGGTGGTTGGTGTGGAGCCACCGACTGCTTGTCTAATTTTCTGAATTTTGTCAGCAAAATAGGAGGCAAATTGATTGCATGCACAGGTGGATTGGAGCGTAGCAGTTACCGACACCGGAGGGTTTGTTAGCCTGTCGACGGTAGCAAATAAGGCACGTGTATTGTTATTGTTTTTGGTTATGATGTCAGAGAAGAAAGACTGTCTTGCATTTTTAAGTTCCAAATTATAATTGCGAAGTCTCTCTTTATAGATACCACAGTGAACCTGGAGATTAGTTTTTCGCCACCTGCGCTCTGCTTTCCGGCTCTCTCTTTTCTCTATTCTGACCAGCGTGGCATTTCTCCAAGGGGATCTTTTCTTACCCGAGACAACCTTCACCTTACTGGGTGCAATGGCATCAATAACATGTTTTACTTTAGAATTGAAGCCATCCACAAGCTCATTGACTGAGATGCAAGAGAGGGCTGGTGTGGAGGAGAACTCCTGAATAAATAGTTCACTGGTATTTTCAGTGATGTAACGCTTCGTCACAACCTTGGTTTGGACATTTGTGTGTAGGGAGATTGCACTCTCAAAGAAAACACAGAAATGATCAGAGAGTGCAACATCAGTCACAGCAACCTTGGAAATGTCCAGACCTTTGGTGATGATTAGGTCCAGAGTGTGCCCCTTGTGGTGGGTGGGACCTGTTACATGCTGTGTCAGGTCATAGTTATCAAGGACACCACATAGCTCTATAGACCCTCTGTCCTGGGGATTATCAACATGGATATTAAAATCACCAACAATGACAACACAATCAAAATCAATACAGATTATAGACAGCAGTTCAGTTCAAAGTCTCATGTATCCATGCTCACTACTTCACATACATGTATCACTACTTCACATACATGTATCACTACTTCACATACATGTATCACTACTTCACATACATGTATCACTACTTCACATACATGTAATACTACTTCACATACATGTTCACTACTTCACATACATGTATCACTACTTCACTATCATGTATCACTACTTCACATACATGTTCACTACTTCACATACATGTATCACTACTTCACATACATGTTCACTACTACATGTATCACTACTTCACATACATGTATCACTACTTCACATACATGTTCACTACTACATGTATCACTACTTCACATACATGTATCACTACTTCACATACATGTATCACTACTTCACATACATGTATCACTACTTCACTATCATGTATCACTACTTCACATACATGTATCACTACTTCACATACATGTATCACTACTTCACATACATGTATCACTACTTCACTATCATGTATCACTACTTCACTACATGTATCACTACTTCACATACATGTATCACTAATTCACTATCATGTATCACTACTTCACTATCATGTATCACTACTTCACTATCATGTATCACTACTTCACATACATGTATCACTACTTCACATACATGTATCACTACTTCACTATCATGTATCACTACTTCACATGCATGTATCACTACTTCACATGCATGTATCACTACTTCACTATCATGTATCACTACTTCACATACATGTATCACTACTTCACATACATGTATCACTACTTCACATACATGTATCACTACTTCACTATCATGTATCACTACTTCACTATCATGTATCACTACTTCACTACATGTATCACTACTTCACATACATGTATCACTACTTCACTATCATGTATCACTACTTCACTATCATGTATCACTACTTCACATACATGTATCACTACTTCACTATCATGTATCACTACTTCACATACATGTATCACTACTTCACATACATGTATCACTACTTCACATACATGTATCACTACTTCACTATCATGTATCACTACTTCACATGCATGTATCACTACTTCACATGCATGTATCACTACTTCACATACATGTATCACTACTTCACATACATGTATCACTACTTCACATACATGTATCACTACTTCACTATCACGTATCACTACTTCACATACATGTATCACTACTTCACATACATGTATCACTACTTCACTATCACGTATCACTACTTCACATACATGTATCACTACTTCACATACATGTTCACTACTTCACATACATGTACCACTACTTCACTATCATGTATCACTACTTCACATACATGTATCACTACTTCACTATCATGTATCACTACTTCACATACATGTATCACTACTTCACATACATGTATCACTACTTCACTATCACGTATCACTACTTCACATACATGTATCACTACTTCACATACATGTTCACTACTTCACATACATGTATCACTACTTCACTATCATGTATCACTACTTCACATACATGTATCACTACTTCACATACATGTATCACTACTTCACATACATGTATCACTACTTCACATACATGTATCACTACTTCACTACATGTATCACTACTTCACATACATGTATCACTACTTCACTATCACGTATCACTACTTCACATACATGTATCACTACTTCACTACATGTATCACTACTTCACATACATGTATCACTACTTCACTATCATGTATCACTACTTCACTATCATGTATCACTACTTCACATACATGTATCACTACTTCACTATCATGTATCACTACTTCACATACATGTATCACTACTTCACATACATGTATCACTACTTCACATACATGTATCACTACTTCACTATCATGTATCACTACTTCACATGCATGTATCACTACTTCACATGCATGTATCACTACTTCACATACATGTATCACTACTTCACATACATGTATCACTACTTCACATACATGTTCACTACTTCACATACATGTTCACTACTTCACATACATGTATCACTACTTCACTATCATGTATCACTACTTCACATACATGTTCACTACTTCACATACATGTATCACTACTTCACTATCATGTATCACTACTTCACATACATGTATCACTACTTCACTATCATGTATCACTACTTCACATACATGTATCACTACTTCACATACATGTATCACTACTTCACATACATGTATCACTACTTCACTATCATGTATCACTACTTCACATACATGTATCACTACTTCACATACATGTATCACTACTTCACTATCATGTATCACTACTTCACATACATGTATCACTACTTCACATACATGTATCACTACTTCACTATCACGTATCACTACTTCACATACATGTATCACTACTTCACATACATGTATCACTACTTCACATACATGTATCACTACTTCACTATCACGTATCACTACTTCACATACATGTATCACTACTTCACATACATGTATCACTACTTCACTATCACGTATCACTACTTCACATACATGTATCACTACTTCACATACATGTATCACTACTTCACATACATGTATCACTACTTCACTATCACGTATCACTACTTCACATACATGTATCACTACTTCACATACATGTTCACTACTTCACATACATGTACCACTACTTCACTATCATGTATCACTACTTCACATACATGTATCACTACTTCACTATCATGTATCACTACTTCACATACATGTATCACTACTTCACATACATGTATCACTACTTCACTATCACGTATCACTACTTCACATACATGTATCACTACTTCACATACATGTTCACTACTTCACATACATGTATCACTACTTCACTATCATGTATCACTACTTCACATACATGTATCACTACTTCACATACATGTATCACTACTTCACATACATGTATCACTACTTCACTACATGTATCACTACTTCACATACATGTATCACTACTTCACTATCACGTATCACTACTTCACATACATGTATCACTACTTCACATACATGTATCACTACTTCACTATCACGTATCACTACTTCACATACATGTATCACTACTTCACATACATGTTCACTACTTCACATACATGTACCACTACTTCACTATCATGTATCACTACTTCACATACATGTATCACTACTTCACTATCATGTATCACTACTTCACATACATGTATCACTACTTCACATACATGTATCACTACTTCACATACATGTATCACTACTTCACATACATGTATCACTACTTCACTATCATGTATCACTACTTCATATACATGTATCACTACTTCACTATCATGTATCACTACTTCACATACATGTATCACTACTTCACATACATGTATCACTACTTCACATACATGTATCACTACTTCACATACATGTATCCATGCTCACTAATGCTGCAGCTCGTGTACTGAAGTTTCCCTTTACAGTGAACGTGTGTTGAAGTTCATTTGATGGATTCTTTTGGGATGTAAAAGTCTGTGAGAGGAGTAACGTTGCTACATTCGTAATGTGGGAATGTTTATTGTTTATTTATTGTTTATTTATTGTTTATTTTCTGACGCTGATGGAACGCGTGCTCATCAGAGACTTCAGAGGAGATGAAACGTCTCGCTTTTCTTTCTCGCGTGTCGAACCTCTCAAGCGTTTTCCCCTCATGTGAGCGGCCGTGAGCTGGAGGCTTTTGCATGTGTGTAAACCGACTGAACACACACACACACACACACACACACACACACACACACACACACACACAGTGTGCCGGTCAAACAAGACGCAGTCTGCCTTGCAGAGCCGAACAAATCCTGCAGATGAGTTATTGATTATGATTCTCCTGCAGCCGCTCTGTGTGCGTTCACTTCCTCCGCAACTCGTCCTCCAACACGTTTGCTTTCTTGTAGCTTTCACTCAGAGATAATCGTTACTAATCGTTACATTTATGAATTATGAATGAACACGAGGAGAAAACAGGTCCGGCGCTGCTGCCGTCAAAGGTTTGAAACTTGACATTCTTTCCTGGACTAGCGAATATTGTTTTGGTTGTCTATGTTCCGGCGAGGGTAGATTGTAGTATTTAATACGTTAAGGTTTACTCGCGGTGACCTTTTGACCTTCAGGACCAACCCTTCCCTCGTGGACATTTAAGTTCTTTAATGAACCATTTGTTCCGCTGGATGTGAAACAAACTGCAAACACAAGGTTTTAGTTGTCGGATCGTAAAACTCATGGTTCTTTCATCTGTGATCAGGTTGTTTTATTGATCATTGATGATCAATATTAATGCAGATCTCTTTATAGCAGCTGGTCTACAAGGAGACAGAATATTACATTTCTCCACCAAAAGAATCAAAACAAAACTGGCGAAGACGTCCTCTTATAATAACACATTAAATATCATTTAATTTAGGATAAATTAAGGAATCTGCAACAACAACAAATGGCAATAATGCTTGAATATGATCATAAACATAAACCGTAGAGGTGAAAGTTTCCTTCTCTCTTCATCAGAGCTCGTCGAAGGACACACAACATTGTGTAAATAAGAGTTTACACAACATGTGCATCTCTGCGTTTTGTGTTCGGAGGAAGAAGTTTGTGAAGAAGCTGTTGGAGAAAAAAAAAAGAAAATGAATAAATGAGAGCGGACTGAGAGCTCGATGGAGGAGGAGGAGAGTGGAGCTCTGCTGTAGCGCTGACAGGTGAGTGGAGCTGCAGGGCGAACACACACACACACACACACAAACACACACACACACACACACACACACACACACACACACACACACAGGAACAAGCAAACCCCCGATGTGCACACACAACTCAATTACACAAAGAAACACTCACATTGAGATAGTTATGACATCGCTGAACAGAAAACCCTGATCTTCCCTCTGAGGCAACACGGAATATCATTCAGTCAAAACATGTCCACACACACACACACACACACACACACACACACACACACACACACACACACACACACACACACTGCGGAAGAAATTCCACTGTATCACAACTAAGGCGATATTTTTTATAGCTCATTCCTCTCAGTCTCATTGTGGTTGGTTTCCCCTTTTCATGGTTGCTGTGAGTCTCTTTGGGTCACCTTGCAGCTATGTGGCATCTCTTTGTGGTCGTTTTGTGTGTCTTTGTTATCATGTGGCATCTCTTTGTGGTCGTTTTGTGTGTCTTTGTTATCATGTGGCATCTCTTTGTGGTCGTTTTGTGTGTCTTTGTTATCATGTGGCATCTCTTTGTGGTCGTTTTGTGTGTCTTTGTTATCATGTGGCATCTCTTTGTGGTCGTTTTTGTGTGTCTTTGTTATCATGTGGCATCTCTTTGTGGTCGTTTTTGTGTGTCTTTGTTATCATGTGGCATCTCTTTGTGGTCGTTTTGTGTGTCTTTGTTATCATGTGGCGTCTCTTTTTAATCATGTTGTGTCTCTTTGTGGTCGTTTTGTGTGTCTTTGCAGCTATTTTGCGTCTCTTTGTGGTTGTCTTGTGTCAAACTAATATTCCACAAACATTTATGTTTTCCTTGAAGAAAGAGAATACATATTTTAAGCCTCAGAAGTGACGCATGAGCCACATTGTGTGTATTTCTGTTGGACTTCATATTTTCCCTCTGGTGCAAACTAAGGCTGACAAAATGTTTCATAAATTACAGATAATGTGAAACGTTAGCTACCAACAGTTTGAGAATATATATATATATATATATATATATATATATATATATATATATATATATATATATATATATATATATATAATATGTGAACGTGTTATTGCAGTTTAAGCTAAAAGGAACAACACATTCAGTTTTAATAAACAACATTCGGCCCGGCGCTCGTTAAAAAACACTCTGGACTCTCCGCCGCACAAATCAATAAAACTCCAACAGAGTAATGGAAACAGACCCGAGCTCTCAACTTAATGCAGACGGAGTACAATGTTTTCATATTGTAATATTCACACACACACACACACACACACACACACACACACACACACACACACACACACACACACACACACACACACACACACACACACACTGGTGTCAGCCTCTTAGATCGCGACACGTCTCCTTCACACACTTTGTGTCGCGTTCTGGACCAACAGACACTTTACCCTCAAGTAAAGTGGACTCAATTATCAATGTGTGTGTGTGTGTGTGTGCGTGTGTGTGTGTGTGTGTGTGTGTGTGTGTGTGTGTGTGTGTGCGTGTGTGTGTGTGTGTGTGTGTGTGTGTG